>JANKOD010000002.1:23345147-23355931 GCA_026284645.1 Erythroxylum acuminatum
AAATCAAACCAAACCCCCCTTTTAATTGCTTTCTTGCATAATTCAAACATTAGGCTAGTCTTAGGATCAATTCTGCATCCTATATTCCAATTCTTGGTATAAATTTATTTTGACCGGTTTCCAAGGATCAATCTTAGGATTGAATGATAAGCCGTGATCAATGGGATAATGGGATTTGTGATCAAAATGACCAACACGCAAACATTTAGGATGAAAAGCTCATAATTAAGGCCTAAGGCTCGTAATAAGAACTCCGGGCCTAATGCTCGTAATGTGATCAAGGCTATAATGCTTATTAAGCTGGCTAGCAAAAATTTATTTCAAACTTGGGGTATGAATTGGCATATTTGATCACAACACAAGGAAATAAGAATGAAACCATATTTTCATTTTCATATACATGTTTGATTAAATTTAATTTTGGTTTTGAAATACATTTTGATGTTTTTAAAAAATTGTCATGTGATTTTCTTGAGTTATGCCTAAGTTGATGTTTATTATTGAAATGTAACTTGATATTATTGGTTATTTGGTATGTTGATTTGAATGGTCCTGTGTGATATGGTTTGCTGAGTGCATAAATGATGATTCACTCATTGAGTTTGCAAAACTCATCAAAATTGCAACAATTTTTTTCAGGTTCAAAAGAGGTTTAGAGTTAGTTGGACGATAACTCCTACGTTTTGGAAGTTATGGCTCAAAGGATTGATGATTTGAATCTGTGCAGTCTAGTAGTATGTTTGCATTTACATATTACAACAAGTTGCTACATTGTATATAGTGTGTTAATAACTTTGTGACTGATATATGTAGCTTGGTATGATGTATTTCTATATACTAATGTTTGAGATATCTGTATATGTGTGAGACTGAGTTATTGCATGATGTACGCGGTTGGTAGTAATATAATGAAAAATTCTATGAATTTATTTGTTATTAGATACTAGAAATGCCTATGAATGTGAGAATTGATAAACACGATAATAGAAATGTTTTGTTATAGATCTTTACAGAGATTATTAAATAGGAAAGCTAAGCTTCCTTGAAATGTTTTCACACAGGTTGAATGTGTGAAAGTTCTAAAAGTTAGGTCAAACTCTAGCAATTTGTTGATTAAAATGCCTCTGTGCTATATGATATTATGTGTAAGGTGGAAAAATCTTTCTGAATTGTTTGCTAACATATTATGTCCATAGAGTATATCCCGGATATTCTCTAATGCTTTTGGGAATATGCCCTATGGGTGTGGTATGTTAAAAAATGAGACAGGACATTATTAATTCGGACAAACTGACACATGTTATACTCCTTGATTGGATCAAGCAGTGGATCTCATAAGTTGTAAGTATGAGTTGTTTAGAGTTAACATGTGGATGCTTACTAAGAGTAATAAGTACATTCGCTGACCTGCCATGAGACAATCGTATGGATAATCTATTATAGTGTCAATGACAGTCTCATCATAGCAACGGTGTAAATATCCTTAGAGTTGAGGTGCTCAAGAATATCTTAGATACTAATCCTATACTTTGACTCCATTCCTCGTTGTCTCTCAGAGCTTACTCATAGGGTGGTGATTGGATACAACTTTAGGTATTTGAAGGTAATTGAGTAGCCAATAAAGGATTCACCACTCCTGGTAGAAGGAGAGATACCCATGACCTCTTATCGGGGTCACTACTCAGGAATCTCTGACCAGAGTGTAAATGTCATGAAGATGGTCTTTAGTGACATATTCAATTGAGTAATGAGCTTTGGGGACAAGAACTAACATCACTTGGGCTAGATGTGATGTAGTTAGTCTAGTGGGAGTTGACATTTTAAACTATTCTCTCAAGAACATACATCAAAGTTAGGACTTTATATATGTTCTAACCATTCTTGCTAAAAGGTTTTAGGCTTTGTTATTCATGTAGATATCATTAGAGAGCCCTTTTTTGGTTGTTGTAGTTTACATCAACCCAAAGAGGTGAAGACAACAAAGAATGAAGTAGTTAGTAAGGTACACATCTTAAGTTTATTTTTTTACTACATCTAATGGCACATGTAAGATTCTATATTTTATGGGTTTCGTTTTATTTTCTGCTGCATATTTTCTGATACGTGATGCATGTGATGTATATTCGAAACCTAACAAATTGCATATCTAAATTAATTTAAAGACTCGAAACAAGATGAGAAGTTTTCTTATCTGTATAACATACTTTCTAAAGTTAATATTAATCTTCCTTTATTAGAAGTGATTACGAACATTTGAGCCAAAAAAGAAGGTGATAGTTACAGAAGTAGGAAGTTCAATCCTTCAATAGCAGGTATTCCTTAAATTGAAACATCCTGGGAGTTTCATCGTGAAAGTATCAATGGGTAATGGTGATGAGGTTAAGGAAATGCTTGACCTTAGAGTAAGTATAAACCTTATGTCTTATTCTATTTATGAGAAATTGGATCTAGATAGTTAAGACCTAATTTTCATTCCACTCTTTCATTTTTCTATCCTCCCAACCCAAGAAGCATTCATCGTCGAAACATCCACTCACCACACCACTCCTCACTACACCACTCCTCGTCGCAACATCCACACGACACCAACCCACAAAGCACCACCAATGCAGACCGACGTAGTGCTTCATAACACTACTCAAAATAACTAGAACTATAACAATAATAGTGGTGAGTCTAGGTCGATCCTATAGAGAGTGTGTGTAAAGCCTTTGAAACAAAAAATAATTGGAGTTTAGGTTACGGTGGGTTTGGTTTTGGTTTTCAAACAAGAAAATAAAATAAAACTAAACTAACAATAGAAAATTAAATCAAATAACCTAAAAATGATGAAAATGATGAATTCATTAGGGACCTAGTCATTGGTTTAATCTCGACCAACACACAGCTGAACGTATTTCATTGAAATTATTGTTCTTATACCTCTCCTAGAAACTATTAATCGTAGGTTAATAATAAGCTCCGTTAACTCGATTTTCCCTTAGGTAGTATTTAATTAAGAAGAGCTCATTAATTAAACATAGCTATTGTACAACCTAGAACAAGCTCTCTAAATTTAATTGGATAGCTGCATTATGAATTAGGAAAACAGATTAATCAAGGAAATAACCACACAAGCTTGAGTCACTTAACCTAGGTTATGTTATCCCTAATGATTAAAACCATTAGTCACCACAAATGAATCTCAAAATAATAATTATGGATTATATTGAAATTTTAGCAATGGGTTCTTACATAAAAATAATAAAATAGAGCATTCAATCGTTCTTACATAACACCCAAACATTACACATAGGATGTCATGATCAATCCCTAAGAGAAAGAATAACAAACAATAAGAGAAATGCTTAACTGAGTTCTTCGGCGTTGATATCACCTTCGAATCAACACAAAAAAGTCTTTCCTTCTATGGGTCTCCAAGGGTTTTAACCTTTACCTCTCTTCATCCTCCCAAAACCATTAAAACATTTCCCCAAATGATTCATATCTATTTTTAATAGCCACGTAATGTTTTTATACTTAAAAATTAGGGTTCAATGAGCTGGCCACTTCTCATAGCCGTTAGTGTGAGTCTCATAGATGTGAGACATCTTGTATGGGCATGAAACATCATGGGTGTCAAAGTTCTCTCACGCCCATGACATAGTATTCATGGTTGTGAGAGGTGTCTTATGGCCATGGCAAATTAATGTTGGTCGTGAGTCACTTCCTACGTTTTTCCTCTTTGTGTTTTCAACAGATATTCTTAATCTTTATACATTTTCTTGTCACCTATTGCTCTACTCATCTTCTTCTTGCTCTATGAAGACAAGTCAGTGTGATTCTTAAAATATGGCTCAAATATAATGCTTTCAACTCACTTTAGCTCTTTCTCTTCCAAATATACCTAAAATAAAATATGAAGTGGAGGTTTTAAGCATTTCATATCATTAAACACTAAGTGTTACAGAAAAAATTCAAAACCAATTAAGCACATGCCAATTTCCCCCATACTTAGCTTTTGATCGTCCTCGGGCAAAACTTTAAAATCAAAGTCACAGACCCAAAACATTTACTCATTTCCTATATTTCTTAAGAGTATATAATCATAAGAAAAGATGAATAACTTTCAAAAACCATAGCAATAATTGTACATTCAATGCTTCTACTTAGGATCAATCAACATTCATCACCTTTAGAAATTGAGCAATCCAGAGGTAGACATAAGCAAAATGTGTTTGAATAAGATAGATTCATGGTTAAACTCAAAAACCATTCATGATCAAAACATTCCATAACTTTACATATCATTTCATTTCTCCACCACTAAGAGTCAGATGCATAATCATGAATCAAAGGACTTTTCTAGGTTGTAATGTGGGTAAGGGTAAGGTGAGATGTATTTGGGTAATGTAGCATAAAAGTCATCAAGCTAGTGAAGCAAAAGTAACACTCAGTGAAACATCAAGAGAAATGCCAACATTCACTCAAAACGGCGTACTATCAACTATGATGAATGCAACAATTATATTTCACATATCAAATTCAAACTCTCATACCATAAACCACATGAAGCATAACCAATGAGAAGAAATCACCCATAAAAATCATTGATAACAATACATTGAAACTATAAAGAGTGGTCCTTACAGAACAACATCTACCTCATTTGCAACCAACTCAAATTATCCTTCAATATAACTTTAGGAGGAGGCATTAATCATAAACAACCTTTCAAAACATATGCACTTCCTCCTAAATACTTTTATTTAAACCGTTTTTCTCTTTTTTCTTTTATTTTTCGTATAAACATTGAAAGAAGCTACATCAACATGGGAATTTCATAAAATGACATTCAGAAAAATATGACCCACCTACATGTATGCACAACCCCACAATTACATTTTTTTTTTACATCCACAAACTCAAGAATTAAAAAATGCTCCACTAGTGTTATGGCTTGTGTAGGACATTTGGTTAAATTTAAAAGCATCCAATGTAGTTAGTACAAAAAGAAAGGCTAATAAAGCTCAAAGGGGTTTAACAAAGAAACAATCATATCAATGGGTAGGCCATTTGGCTAATGTTGTTTGCAATAAAAAAGAATGCCTATACCATTTTCATGTTCACGCATGTGATAAAAATGTGGTGTTGAATAGAAAATCAAAGCAAAGTTAGGATGTACATGTCATAAAGGTCACACATAAACTAAAGACAATAAGACTGATATAGATGTGACAGTCTAATAAGGCTCAAAATCTCATTGGCTTGTGTCTACCACTAGCTATTACTCGTCTAAAGATAATGCATATTGACTAATCACAAGAGTAAAAGTACATGCTAGAGTTTCCATAGAATTTTCTAGTTAATTCACACTCTAATTATGACTCTAGAGTCTTAAAGGTAATACAAAAATTGTTTGTTTGTTTTTTTATTCTCTCTCATTTAGATGAAAACTAAGAAAAAAAGTAAGAAAAAACTTAAAAACACACATGCATATAAGAAAGAAATGCAAAAATGTAAAGGAAAAGAAATTAACTTCCCTTGGGTTACCTCCCAAGCAGCGCCTTTGTCTAGTGTCACTAGCTCAACTCCTTTTCCTCATCATGAGAAAAAGTTATGATCTTTAGGTAAGTTTCTTTAGGATATGGCCTTAGTTGATGACCATTCACATTCATCGTCTTCCCTATACTCCAATTCTTAATCTCTATTGAGTTCCCACACTTTTGGAATATCTCGAATGTCTCTTCAGCTTTTCCCTCCTTGTTTAATTTCTCTAAGCTACTAGGTAAAGTTAAAGATTTTGTATTAACAACAATTAGGAACTTAATATTTACCTTTAAGCCAAAAGATATATCCTTTTCTACATCGAATTCCTTCTTCATTTCTTCGGCCCAAGCAATTTCTTGAGTAGTTCTCTCAAGATTCTCAAGCTCCTCTTCACTCTTTAAGGTCTCTACACTAACGTCCCTTAGGTAACCTCGGGTTGATAAGGTTGCTCTTCTTCTCTTTGTAATGCTAGGTGGTTAAGAGCTTCTGTCATCTGACCCATTTGGCCTGCCACGTTCTAGAGTCTAGACATTGTATCTTGGTGGAATTTTATCATATCCTCTTAGAACTATTGTATTGATACGTGTTTAATTGTTGATATATTTAATCATTTACACTTAGCGATTATTGACATAAAAATGCTTAAGATACTCACTTTAATTCATAGATGATTTTAGGTACAATTTGGAAGCAAAGAAATTAAAGTGAGTTGAAAGCACCACATATGGGTCATTTTTTGAATATTTATTTGTGCTTATCTTTATTGAGGAAGAAGAAAAAATAAAAATAATTAAAAGACAAGCAAAATGGATCACAAAGAAGGAAACAAGGAGAATAAAACGGCAGCACAGAAGCAAGATAGCCTAGGACCAAAAAGACAACAACCACAGGAGGAGAAGCATGTGGGCATTTTGAACAAAACGCTACGCACAACGCAGAAACGTTGCACTTGTTTTGAACGTTTTATTAAAACGCAGAAAGCTACAGCGTAAAAAGGAGGCAGTAGGCAAAAACGCTAGAGGGCATATGGGAGAGGTGTCTTAAAAAACAAATAGTCTCTGCGTAAATGCAAATGTTTGGGCCAAGAATATGCGTAGCTTCAGGTGTGAAGAAGGTTTTGAAGAGTTGGGAATTTATTTGTCAAATCATAAAACAACATCATCACGCAAAAGGGACGAGCTGGATGAATCAATCAACAGTAGCTAGGAGAGGCGTGACCTAGCAGTGTTGAGGAGAGGTCTGTGTTTAACGCAAATAGGGAGACGCTAGAAGAGGCGACAGTAGCTGGGCGTAGGCATAGGTGAGGAAGGCTTGGCTTGGCTGCTAGCATGACATGCTGGCATTAAGGTTGCAGCTTAGCTAGGGGTGAGAGAAGAGTTAGCGCAGGAAGCATGAGGTTTTAGAAGGAGGAACCAACATTAAATTGTCCAATTATCAATAGTAGAGGACTTGTACGGTGCAGTGAAATTGTGTTGGAGAGTGGGCAGTGAACAAGGAACAGAACGATTTTTGGCTAGGGGCATTAAAAAGGGGCTGAAGCAATTTTTTGGGAAAGACTTATGAAGGGCTAGGCATTCCGATGCTGGTTTGGAGGTGACGTCAACGCCAACGACCCGGGTTATGTATTTTTTAATTATTTTGTTATTTCTTTCTCTCATTAGGAATTGAATGTGTTATCCTATTTTAATTGATTTGGGTATTGTATATGGATAATTAGATTTCGTTAGTATTCGGTTATTTGTGTATGAACCCATTGGGTATTGTGATTTGATAATTTTAATGCATTTATTGAATTGCTAATTACAAACCCATTGTTAGAATTTCGATATAATCTATAATTGTTATATTGAAATTCACGTGTAGCGACTAATGATTCGTAATCATTAGGGATAACATGACCTAGGTTAAATGACACATCGTATGTGGTTGCTGCCTTGATTAATTGGTTTTCCTAATTCTTAATGCTATTGCCTAATTTAATCTAAAGATCGTATCCTAGGTTGTTCGGTAGCTAGGTTTAATTAACGATCACATCTTGATTAAACAAATTCTAAGGGAAAACTCGAGTTAATTATTAACCCACGATTAATGGTTGCTAGGAGAGGTTAAAGAACAACAAATTAATGAAATATGCTTAATTAGGGAATAGGTTGAGATTGAACCAAAGAACCGGGTCCCTATCGAATTCCCCACTTTTATAATTTTTTGCATGTTTTCTTTAATTTTTTATTAGTTAGTTTCATTTTATTTTTTCTTTTAAAAATCCAAAACCCCCTTTTTCCTAAACATCGGTTAATTTCAATTCATAAACTTTACACACACTCTCTGTGGGATCGACCTAGACTCACCACTGCTATAGTAGTAGCCTAGTTATTTTATTTTGACTAGCGTAATGACTCGCGGTCATGTACACCTGTTGAATGCCCCGATGAAGTTGAATATTGTTAGCAATTATAAGATTAAGCATGTCTTCCAGAGATATACCTAATTCGTGAGAAGAATCTTCTGGTCTATTGGGGAATTACTGTGTCCTGCAGTAATTATGTTAATTATCCCATCCATAACTAAAGTTTATATGATCACTCCAAACATGGTTATAAGATTAGGAATATAAGTTATAGAAAAAATTACTTCCATTTATTTATCTATGTAATTTTAAATTTTTTCTTTTTCTAACACATAAACACTAAACAATAAGTGAAAAGATCAAGAAATAAATGTAAAATCTAATTATGAACAAACATATACAAAACACCAATTAAAATAAAAAAAACTAAAACTAAAACACCGCACTTCCAAGTAACATTGCCAAAATTGATGTAGCGTGTCGTAACACTACTCAAAATAACTAGACCTACAACTATAATAGTGGTGAGTCTAAGTCGATCCCACAGAGAGTGTGTAAAGCTTTTGAAATGAAAATAATTGATGTTTAGGTTATGGGCAGGGGGTTTGGTTTTGATTTTCAAACAAGAAAATAAAATGAAACTAAACTAACATAAGCAAATTAAACCAAGAAACTTCAAAATGATGAAAGTTATTTTAACCTAGGTTATGTTATCCCTAATGATTAAAAACCATTAGTCGCTATAACCGAATCTCAACATAATAATTATGAATTATATTGAAATTCTACCAATGGGTTCTTATGTAACAATAATCAAATAGAGCATTTAATCATTCTCACTCAACACCCAAACAATAAACATAGGACAATATAATCAATCCCTAAGAGAAAAAATTTAAAAAAAATGAGAGAGATGCTTAACTGGGTTCTTTGGTGTCGATATCGCCTCCGAATCAGCTTTGAGAAGCTTATCCTTATAAGGGTCTCCAAGTGTGTCGACCTTTGCCTCTCTTCATCCTCCCAAAACCCTTAAAACATTTCCCTAAATGATTCATGCCTATTTTTAACAACCACACAATGTTTTTGTATTTAAAAATTAGTACGCTCGGTAGCTGGCCACTTCTCACGGCCACGAGACACGTTGCCTGAGTGTGATATGAAGTGTCATGCCTATGTAAGTTGTGTCATAGGCATGAGAGTTGTCTCACACCCATGACACAATTGTCATGGCAATGAGAGGTGTCTCACGACCATGACAAATTAATGCTAGCTGTGAGTCACTTCCTGCATTCTTCCTCTTTATGTTTTCAATATAAATTCATCATCTTTATGCGTTTTCTTGTCTCCTCTTGCTCTAATCATTCTTCTTCTTGCTCTACGAAGACAAATGAGTGTGAGTCTTAAGAAGACAACTCAAATATAGTGCTTTCAACTTTAGCTCTTTCACTTCTGAATTGTACCTAAAACCAACTATGAACTAGAGTGATTATCTTAAGCATTTCATATCATTAAACATTATGCTTTATGAAATAAATTCATAACAAATTAAGCACATATCACAAATAGCTATGGCTCCAAGGATGAGAAACCCATAGGCTTCATCTTCTTGACCACGCAATGACTAGATGCCAAATTTAGTTCTCCCGTGATTACATTTTCAAAACAAAGAACATAAATAAAGGTACATAATTTTCAAAAACCGCCAAAGTATTCCTAGAAAGTTGGAGCAATTGTTGAGTAAGGAATAGTTGATAGAGTTTATGAATTATTTCAAAATGTAGGCTGGGATAAATTTCCCAAATTTTTTTAGTTTAAGAAAAATTAATACATGGAATTGACCTTAGAGTTTCTCACTACTTTGAAAGTAGCTAATGAAACTACCACTAAAAATACCATGGGTAATCTAAAATTTTAGCTGATGAATAAACCTCATGTAATAGCTTTGGGTGTGGTTAATGCTATTTTTTGATTTCCAAATAATGATTTGTGTGGTTATCATGAGGATTTTAGGGCTAGAGAATTTTGGACCCAAATAACCAATTATAGAAGAGTGTTATCTCCGATTTGGTCCAAATCATCTGCCTTGGTGGGCCCTGCCCTTCGCTATATCCATATATTTTTAACTTTTACAATATTTGATAAAAGAGATAGCAATGGTCAGTTTCTAAAGCTGAATTATTTATTTTGTGGTGTATGGTGCAAGCCAAGCCTTTAATTTGGGGATATGATTAAGTGTGCATTTAATTGATGTGGCTAATGTGAATGTAGGAAAAATAGTAGTTGGAGCATTCATGACTGAAATTGCGGAACATCTCTGCTTACTAACTAGGAGAACAATGATGAAGCTAGTTCTAGGAAATTCAAGTCGCGATTTAAACTCCTTGCTATCTATGAAAATTGTCAAGTAGCAAGGAGATCATATGTTTTTAATCAATGATGACACGGAGGAAGCTTCGAGTAGTAAGTGAGCTCTAGTTGCGAAGTTGAAGTTGAACAAAAAGATGATGTTCCGCTATTAGAAGTAATGCATCAGAATTCTCCAATTGCTTCCGAGGATTACCAGTCATTGGTAACTCATTTCAGTGCATTCCAGACCCAATCTAAAGCCTTTGAAAGGCAAGCAAACAAGAGGATCCACAACATTCAGGCTAATGTGGCAGGAGATTAGGAAATTCATGGCCAATTTGAATGCTTGCTTTGGATAGTCGCCACCCCCACCTTAGTATCGTATTTCTATCCTTTTCCTTTTTATTGCTTGTTAGTTAAATTTCTTGTAGCTTTAATTTATTGTTATGTGAAATTTTTGTAGGAAAATCCCGGGGTGTCCATCACATGGACACAGTGCGGAAAACAAAAATTTTTGTCCCGGTTAGGTTTTCCGACCTTTGCGTGGATACCGTTAGAGACG
>JANKOD010000002.1:23356031-23366091 GCA_026284645.1 Erythroxylum acuminatum
AAAACCCCTTGGTCCTGGGTTCGAGCGGCGGCAAAGCCCTCCAGCGCACCTACAGGGGACAATACCAACGATTTGGGTAGATCCATAAGCGGGGGCCACTCCCCTGTGGGCTTCGGAACCCACCCAAACCAACTGGAATTGTTATGCATCCTATAAACTATCGTGGAAGTAATTTTGCTAGTTATTCCATCCATAACTAAAGTTAGTATGATCATTCTCTAAGCTATAGGATTGGGAATATAAGTTATAAAAGAAATTACTTCCTTCCATATATTTTATTTAAAAAAATCAACATACAAACACTAAATAAAAAGGGAAAAGATCAAGAAATAACTAAAAAGAAACTAATTATAAACAAATATGTACAAAAGAATAATTAAAATCAATAACTAAAACTAAAACACCACACTCCCCTACAATGATGCCAATATTAATGTAACACATCGTAACACTACTCAAAATAACTAGACCTATAATTATAGCAGTGGTGAGTTTAGGCTGATCCCACAAAAAGTGTGTGTAAAGCTTTTGAAATGAAA
Organism: Erythroxylum acuminatum; assembly: GCA_026284645.1. Classification (NCBI taxonomy): domain Eukaryota; kingdom Viridiplantae; phylum Streptophyta; class Magnoliopsida; order Malpighiales; family Erythroxylaceae; genus Erythroxylum; species Erythroxylum acuminatum. The sequence goes on from JANKOD010000002.1 coordinate 23,356,571, forward strand.
TCAATCAGTGTTTAGGTTATAGGGGGGATTTTGGTTTGGTTTTCAAATAAGAAAATAAAACTAAACTGAACTAATGACAAAAAATTAAAGAAAAAATTCTAAAAATGATGAAAGTGATGAATTCATTAGGGTCCCGATCATTGGTTTAATCTCTACCTACACACAGTTAAACATATTTTATTGAATTTTTGATCTCATACCTCACCTAAAAACTATTAATTTGTTTTTCCCTTAGCTTATGTTTAATTAAAAAGATCCCGTTAATAAAACCTAGCTATTGAACAACCTAGAACAAGCTCTCTAGATTTAATTGGAGAATCACATTACGATTCAGGAAAATAGATTAATCAAGGCAATAACCACACGATGATTATAGCAATGGTTTCTTACATAAAAACAATCAAACAGGGCATTCAATCATTCTTACACAACACTCAAACATTAAACATAGGATAACATAATCAATCCCTAAGAGAAAGAACAACAAACAATAAGAGAAATGCTTAATCAGGTTCTTCAATATTGATATCACCTCCGGATCAGGATCGAGAAGCTAGCCCTCCATGGGTCTCCAAAGGAATAGAGCTTTGTCTCTTCTCTTTTTCAAAACTGAGAGCTCAAACCCATAAAATGATTTCCTCCGACAAAACATATATTTTACCGTCACAAAATAATGTTTTTATACTAAAATTTAGGGTTTAGGAGAGCTGTCAAAGTGTTATAGGCGTGACTTGGTGTGCCACGCCCATGCAACATTTTTCATGGTCATGACATAAGTCTCATGCCCATGAAAATTTTGTCACAACCGTGAGACATATTTTAAGATCATGACTTTACATGTCTTTATTTCCTTTGGTATTTCTTATCTCCTTTTGCTTTAATCATTCTTCTTCTTGCTCCATGAAGACAAAGGAGTGTGAGTCTCTAGAAAAAGACTCAAATATTGTGCTTTCAACTCACTTTACATTTTTTGCTTTAAAATTGCAACTAAAACCAAATATGAACTAAAGTGAATGTGTTAAGCATTTTATATCATTAATCACTAAGTGTTATGGAATAAATGTATAATCAATTAAGCACATATCATTAATCCATCCCACTTAGGCATAAAATCAGGATTCCTTTTGGTGATAAGTGACCCATCCTTAAGCCAAAACTTATGAGTCTTGCCTTCCTCGACTTACTTCAACACCTTTTTGTCTTGGTGGTTATGTTGCAACCCTTCCTTAACTCAATCACACAAAGGGGAGCTAGGATGTGTTATAACTTCCAACTTAATCTTGTGATCCACCTCTCTTATTGATGGTAACTTCTTTAGTAACTCGGGTGGCATGACATCCTTGTACTCCTAAAGGACAAAAGCAATCTCCTTAGGTAACTCTTTAAGAGTGTTCGTGACATTTTCCTACTTGAGCGTCACTTAGAATGTTGGCTCTACCTTCTTCACTCCTTTAGAGAGTTATATGGCTGAAAGGGTCTTTGCCTTTTTTGGTATGTCTTAGGAAAAAGGTACCATGTGTGTATTCCCTTCCTCCATGGCATGAAATATGAAAAGGCCAACACTAACTCTTAATTGAATATCTATCCACCTTCAAGGCCACAATGTAATAACCAAGGGGCCTCGCCTCCAGAGTCAGATTAAGGAGACAACTCCTTCAAGACTTTGATAACCATTCCGAGGATTCCCAACAATAGAAGAAAAGATTGCGAGGTACTTCGATAGCATAAAAAAAAGTACCTTCCAGTTCTAGCTCAGCATTGTCATCTAGCTTGGGCAGTTCCAAAAGAAAAATCAGGTCCGACGACGAGAAGATTCCCCTAAGGTCTCCAAAAAAATATCACCCTAGAAGGCGTAGATAGGTCTCCAAACAAATATCACCCTAGAAGGCGTAGATATATATATATAATGAGTTAGAATAGCTTTCACCTTGTCTATGAACTCCATACTTAACACCACCTGCAAATTATCTATGGGAACAACAAAAAAATCTGTACCATGCCACTCACTAATACAGATCTCCATGTTCTTTGATATGCCACACATGCTTTTCACCTCTTAGTCACTGCCTTTATCCAACCATCAGTTGGTGTATATTTAAGGCCCCACCACTTGGCTTCTTTTACTTTAATGAAGTTGTTCTTAGCAACGAGATCTACCAATGCTTTCGTATCTTGTCCACCAAACCACGCATCTACAAATAATTGCCCTTTCTTCATAGTTTTTGACACCTCAACTTTAGCATTGATGGCATGAAGGACTTCTAAGGATCCACACCGCCCTTTTGCTAACTTTGAGGTTTCTTCTTTAGGTGCAGTAAACTTTCTCTTCTTTAGACAATATCTAATCTGATGAGGTCTGTTACAAAGGTAGCACTTCAATGTTGTACATTCTCTACCCTTGTCTTCCTTATAACCCTTTCTTGAATCCTCCTTCAACTTGCCACTCTTTGAAGCTCCATCCTTTCTTTGCTTCTTCTCTTCCCTACCCTTTCCTTTGTCACTCCTTTAGGACCAAAAGTGGTGAGCATCCTTTCTTACTTTGTAAAGGGATTTGACTACAACAGGCATTAGCAAGGTCTTATACACCGTTCCTCTCTATCTCAGTCTTGGCCCACGATTTTAGGCCATTACAAAAGGCAAAGAAAGCTTCCTTATCTAGATAATTGTGAATTCCCAACAATACCTCTAGAAACTCTTTGACATATTCTCAAATACTTCTAGAGAGTGTAAGCTTTCTTAACTTGGCGCGAGTTTCCTTCTCTACGTTCTCAAGGTAGAAATGCTTATTCAACTCCTTCTTGAAGCCTTATTATATGTTTATGGTACAAGATCCTTTCTCAATATCATTATATCTTCTCCTCCATCACTCCAAGTTCGTGTCTTCAAAGTAGAGGGAAGCACTATCAATTATCTTGGCATGATTTACAATGCCAAGAACCATTAAGTATTGCTCTATACTCTAAAGGAAGTTGTCGATGGCTTTTATGTCCCTTGCTCCTCCAAAGGCCTTAGGCTCTAGGACCTTCATTTTGAAAGTAGCGGGGGCAACGATAGGTGCCATAACTCCTTGCATCTTCTCTATCTTACACAAGCTCTAATCTCCCTTTGTTGCCTTCAACCTAGAAGCCAAAGTAACTAGTGCTTCCTTAAGCATAATAATTTTAAAGACAAGAGAAGTTTCTAAGGAACTAACCTTTTTTTAAGCATCAAAGGCAACAATATTGAAGGTCCCATTCATTTCTTCACGGAGAAGAGATAGTTCCTTCTTTAGTTTCTCTACTATTTGGTCCCAATCATTGATCCTCCCCAGATCTTCCCCTATAGTGATATTCAACTTCGAAAGCTTAGCCATTACTTCAACTATGGCATCTATTGTTGTGGACTTGTCACTCTTACCATTGTTCAACCTTTCTTCCTTCATGGGTAGTCACTTTGCTTAAACAAAACAAGGCTCTGATACCACTTATAATGGGCTTAGACTTTTATCAATGGTCATTCAACACTTGAGTACACTATCATTCCCAAGTCAGCTAGCATGAAAAACTTTGTTAAAGAAAAGAAGTAATGTGGAAGAATGCAAAGATACTTTTATTAAAGAACTCTCTCAATGATGCTATGATATTATGATCTTATGAGAAAAATGAGGCAACCCGAAGGGGTTATATATACTAGTCCATTCCTAGAATGGACGTAAAAGATCTACTTGATCTAATGGTTTACAATGCTTTATATTATTTTATATGTTTCTTGTACATTATATACATATCTACAACAATATACAAGCTTCTATAATGTTCCATATTATTCCACAATGTTCTATAAGCTTCCACACTCTTCTAACATGTTCTAGAAGCTCCGATGGTCTTTTATAGCTTCTACCACGTTTCAAAAGCTTCCAGTGTCTTCCATAAGCTTCTTTGATGTTCCAAAAGACTCTTTAGGACAAAACTCGTCTTGTGGGCTTTAAAAATGCAAAACATCACACTATGCATGGGATGACCCCTATCTTTGGAGGCATTTTACTAACCAAGGAATAAGAACATGTGTTTTTAAGAGTGAGATGCTTTCTATTTTGATCTTTTATCACTTTTACGCTTGATGAAATTTTGGAATAAAAAGCACTATCCATAAGGTTTTAGAAAGTGGTTTTTATCAGCCTTCATTGTTTAAGGATGCATATGTATTTTGCCAGTTGTGTGATAGGTACCAACGGACAAGTAAGTTACCCAGTAGAAATAAAATGCCACAATCTCCCATTCTTTTTATGAAATATTTTGATGTTTATGGAATTGATTTTATGGGACCACTTCTTTTGTATTTTAGTTTTTATTATATTTTACATACAATTGATTATGTTCCCAAGTGGGTAGAAGCTAAAGCCACTAAAACTCATGATGCTAAAGTTGCTACAGTTTTTTTCAAGTCTAATATCCTTTCTAAGTTTGGGAAATCGAGAGCCATCATAAGTGATATGGGAACACAGTTTTGCAATAGGGTAATGGAAACCTTATTTAAGAAGCACCATATAATACATAAGGTTTTCACTTCTTACCACTCCCAAACAAGTGGCCAAACTAAGGTATCTAATAGAGAAATTAAGTTTATCATAGAGAAAATAGTTCAACCTAATAGGAAAGATTGGAGCTTGAGGTTGGAAGATGCATTATGGGCTTATAGTATGGCCTATAAATTATTAATTGTTATGTCCCCATACAAGTTGTTTAGGAAGTCATGTCATATTCCTATGGAGCTGCAACACAAGGCATATTAGGTTATCAAACATTGCAACATTAATCTTCATAATTTAGAGTGTATAGAAAGCTATAATTGCAAGAGGTTGAAGAGATACAAAATGACTCTTATGAAAATGCAATGATTTACAAGGAAAATACCAAAGCTTTTTTATTACAAGGAAAAAATCAAGAGAATCTCAAGGAAAAGCTTTTTTATTGGTCAAAAAGTGCTTCTTTATCATTCCAGACTTAAATTATTTCTAGGTAAGTTACATTTTCATTAGGTCATTCTTTTATGATTTTTAATTATGCAATAAAGATATATAACCTAAAAACTAGAAAGATATTTAAGATGAATGGCTGTTACCTAAAGTTTTACTATGAAGGATTTTAAGTGGAGAGTGTAAAAGTGGTACTCCTTAAAGACCCAAGTGATATCACGTGATGGAGAAAACATGTAGTTGAGCCAACGAAAGTAAACAAATATGTTGTTTAAGAGGCAACCCAAAAGGAGTTTGTTCCTTTTCTTTTGCATTTTCAATTTTTATTTTTATTGGATGCTCCATCTCTTACATTTAATTTTATATTGGGGAAAAGTGTTGGGGGTAGGGAATTTAGTTCTTATCTATGTTTTTTTTAATATTTTATATGTTTTTACAAAAAAGAAAACAAACATTCTCTCTTTTCCTATCACTTATAGGATTATATAGTCATAATTGGACTGTAGAACCCACTAGAAAAATTCATAGCAACTTGGAAATGTACTTTTACTCTTATGATTGGTCAATGTATGTTTCTTTTAGAAGAGTAGCGACTAGTAGGTATACATAAGCTAGTGAGATTTTGAACCTCTTAAACTGACACATCCATATCAGTCTCATTATCTTATATTCATATGTGTCCTTCATAACATGCACATCCTGACTTTGCCTTGATTTTCTATTCAAGACCATATTTTTATCACATGCATTAACATGAAAATGATATAGGCATTCTTTGTCCCTTGAACTTTGTTAGCCTTTTCTTTTTGTAGCAACTATATTACAAGTATTTAATAAAATATCTTACCCAAGCCTTAAATCTACTGAAGCATTTGTGATGGTTGATATTTGTGGATAGATAAAAGAATAATTTCGAGATGCTTATAGATGTGGGTTGGTTATAGTTGATGAAATGTGATTTTTTTATTTACTATCATTGAGTTCTATCATTGACGTAGTTTCTTTCAATTTTTTTGTTTTGATATTTATTAAAAAAAAGATGTAAAGAGAAAATAAAATAAAAGAGAAAAAGAATAAAGGAAAAGACGTTATCAAGGAGGAAAATCATTTATTTTGTAAGTAATTTATATTAATCCTTCTTTCTAAAGTTTTATATAATGGGTGACTCTATTGTAATATAAATAAGAGAGAAGTTTTTGTGGAGGGTCACTACTTATGGTTATTGTAATATCCCTTCTTTTAAATTGTTAAAGATTTAAGTGTTAGAGTATTAAGTAACATGAGTGGCCTCATATACAATGAATTTAGTACATTTATGACATGATTTTATGATTGATTTCATATGGATTATATTATCATACACACATGAATTATGATTTAGAACATAATGCAAAGATAGTATATGCACTCAATTGACATATTCTGGGATATGAAACAAAATGAATGTGATATGAATGCGTGTTTCCAATGTCTTATACTTTGGTTTACCAATGACAAGAATTGATGGATTACAATTAGCAAATTGGAATTAATTGTTACAATTGGGAGATGGATGAAGTGATATGTGCATCTATTCTAGGAAAAATGTTAAATGGCAAGAGAAATTGATATATTGAAATTTAGGGTGACTAGATCTATATTATAGTGACACATGGCACTAGTAATAGAATGACAAATGGCTTGAATAAATGAGTGAAAAATGGTGGTATAATTAGGTAACAAATGGCTTAGGGAAATATGAGACAAATGGACTAGTTATGGAGTGACATTTGGTAGTTAAAGAAGAAGGCATGTAACATGGCTCTTTACATGACAAGTGTCTTAATACTTACCACACACTTGTAACCCATGACACCCACACTTATGGATGGTTATCTTTTATGTTATTTCTACCATCTTTCTTCTCCTTCTTCCTCCTTCTCACCACTGAAACTCACTTCTCTTTCATAACTTTGATTCTTTGTATGAATTATGTCCAATTCCTATCTTGAAATTGAGATGATCTTACATGCATGGAGAGTTAAGTTAGAATTGATGAATTGAGGTGAAACTTGAGCTAAACAAGTAACTAAAGTATTGATCTTTATAGCATGTTATAATAGAAAGATTATGATGATTGAATTGGGATGGATTGTTTATGATGTTGATGATGAAGTGTGCTAGAATATGATGGATGAACTTGGATACTTTTATATCTTAATCTTGATGTATAAAAATCGTAGGTTATAGGGTGTTAAATGGATAAATTAGATTGAGATTTTGAAGTATAATGAAGGTGAGCTTATGATAAAGAAAGATGCAAGTAATGTGTTCTTGAATTTGGAACAATTAGGACTATATGAATGATAATGAATGGTAGTTCTACTTTGATTTTGATGCATGAAAGACCATAAATTGTGAGCTACCAAATGAATGATTTGAATTGGAATTGGATATCAAATTGATGAGGAATTGACATATAATTACGGTTTAATTGAGGCATAAGTAACGGACTATAATGAAAATGTTAAAAGCTAGAAAAAATTGAGGGAAAAGGATGGTGAACCTTCAGTTCACTCATCCCATGATCGTGAGAGCTACATTAGCTCCTTCCTAAGATCGTAGGCAATGCATTGAAGTGAACAATTTTGTGTTTTGTGTGATATTTAAACCATATAAGGATAAGACATTATACTTTGGTGCATTTGGACTTTATTGGGGCTTGAAATGAACCTAGTTTAATGTTCGGATAATTAGTTAAGGGTTTGATAATTTTAGATTGTTAATTGATGTTATAATTTAAGGAATGGATTGTTTGATATTCATGGATATGAATTTGGGAAGTATGAGTTGTTAATGGTATAGATGTTCTTATAAATGTAAGTGTGATCCAAAGGATATGAGTAATGTGAATTAGATATGAATGAATGAGAATTGGGAAAGTGTGTGAATATAAAGTATTGGAAAGGGATTAGTGAATGCTTGAGTGATGAATAGAGAGTAATCAAACTTAAGGTTTAAACCTAATTGCAAACTAGATGTGTACAAGCTATGATGTATAAATGATCAAGACTTGTGATTAAGGATATATACTTAGGAAAGTCAATTGAGCATGCAGTGAATATGATGTGTGTGTGTGTGTGTGTGTGTCTATGTCTGTGTCTATGAATGATTGAATAATCATATGATTGATCAACTTATTAAAGTGTCAAATATACGTGTACTGCATGAAGATAGATACATAAGTTGATCGCCAACATCTAGACATTGCTGGATTGTCAAGGCAATAGCTTATTGGGAGTGTACTGTAAGTTGACTTAGATGTGTAATCTCAATTACATATGTGCTTTTGTTTGAATTATGTGAGTTAACCTAGATGTTTTCTCATTATGTTTGAGTTGTTTTTTATTAACTATCAGATATTGAATTGTTATTGATATAAATGTGATAATTTCGGACTTTGTTGGTTTGACGAGTTTGATATTCAGGAATGTATTGGAAGTGCTTTATAATTGTATGTGAATATAGAATGTGTGACCAATTGAATGATGATTGACAAACTTGGATCCGAAGAATGTGATATGTGACTTAAGCACACCAAACGAGAAATACTGAATGCATACTATGTAATTTGTTGCATCTCATTACATTGAAATGCATGAACAAATAAAGGAGTTATGATCAGAGTAGCTATAGTGTTAAAAATAACTTTAAGCTCAGAAATGTGATAAAGAGCCTCGGGCTCAGGTACAATGAGCCCAGTATCCACAATAGGTATGGGATAGAAATTAGCTTGATATTTACAACGGGTACGAGACAGTATAAGCACTCAGTCACATTAAAGTAAAAATGAATTAGAATCACATGTCCATTTACATAAGCATCCTTACATATTACATGATCAAATTGACATGCCTTATTGAACTGAGGTGAAATATTGAATTGTCTAAATTTATGAAGAATGTGATGTGATATTTAATACTGAATGATGTGAAATACTTGTTGAAATGAGATATGTTTTGCCTATGTGTCTCTGACCTGAGTGAAAACATCAATGATGGTATACTCACTAAGTTCGCAAGACTCATCAAAATTGCAACATTGAATTTCAGGTTCAAAGGAGATCTAGTTAGACTAATTAGAGTATAGCTACTGCAATTGAACATGAGTTAGTAGTCGGGATCAATTGTACCTACAGATGTCTCTAGTCATTATGCATTAAGCATAGCATTTCTCGATTGTTGTACAATGTACATATGAATTTTAGAAGTGCAATGACATTTGAGACTTTATATGTTTGTGAATAAAGATGGAACAAAATGAATATGGGAATGTTTTATGATATGTGTGATGGTTTAAAATGTGTAAAGAATTGATTTGATCGTCCTAACGTGCCATTCTCATAGGGTATGTTCTCGAATATCCTTCGGCATGTTGGGCATATGCTCTATGGGAGTGGTATGTTACATTTTGGTATCAGAGCCCAAGTATAGCTTCTTATATGGGCATTTATTATTAGACCCCGAGCCTTTTTGCAAGCTAGGATTATTTATCGAGGGATTTTTGGAAATTAGTTATGTGTAAATAA
>JANKOD010000002.1:23375446-23389660 GCA_026284645.1 Erythroxylum acuminatum
CTGCCCAATTTTTGTGTAAATTGATGGTTATGTTTGAATATAAGGAATCAAATAAGATTTTGGTTAATAGATAAATTATAGGATTTGTATGATTGTATAAGAAGAATTAGATGAATTGAGTTTTGTTTGAGGATGATTTTCCAAAGGGGGAAATCAAATTGCTTTGATTTGTATAAGATCGAATAAGAATGAAAAGAATCAGAGAAAAAAATTTATACCGGATTTCGGATTGGTTTAGTCTTAGGGTTTCCAACGCAACATGTTTCTAAGATTTTTCGTTTCCCGGATGTCGGAATTCAGTTTTTGTTCTTCAGCGATTTGCTTTCGTTTTGTAAGTCCGATTCTTCGATTTCGCTTCATTCGTTTGCTTCTGTTTTCTGTTTCGGTTTGATTCAATATCTTTGCCTTGTTTCCGCTTCATATTCTTTCGTTTTTGTTTTTCTATTTTCGTTTTTCCGGTTAGGGTCCGGTTCCGAGATTGGGTCCCAACACTAATGAAGCATTGGTGGTAGTCCAAGCCTTTAGTACACAAATCTCACCTGAGCCAAGTGATGAGCAACATACTAACATCTTCCATACGAGATGTTTAGTTAAGAATAAGGTATGCATTATGATTATTAATGGAGGTTGTTGTACTAATTGTGTTATTGAGCATCTTATTACTAGGTTATCACTACCTACTACGCAGCTTCCTTATCCGTACAAGTTACAATGGTTAGATGATAGAGGTGAGGTAAAGGTAAAATAGCAAGCACTTATTCATTTATCTATTGGGAAGTATCAAGATAAGGTGCTTTGTGATATTATTCCTCTAAGTGCATGTCACATATTGTTGGGGCACTAGTTGAGCGAAAGAGTGAAAAGCCAAAAGCTAGTGAGAAAAAAAAAGTCAGCTTTTATGTGAGTGTGAGAGATGTAGATAGGGCTATTTCTGCTCATACGCCTTTTTTCCTTATGATATATAAAGAAATCTGCTTTGCTATTAACGAACTACCCAGTGATTTACTCGCTGATGTTAAAAATATTTTTTAGGATTTGAGGACGAATCCGTCTAAAGAAGGGGGAATGATATGAATCAAGGGGTTAGTGACATGACATCTCAAGTTGGAGTCGATGGTTCGAGTTTTCGAAATAAGAGTTTGAGGTCTTCAACTCAAATTCTACCGTTAACTTTCAAAACATATCCACTTGTGGGTATTGTTAGACCTATGACACGGGCTAGGACAAAAAATATGCAAGGAGCTTTGAATAATTTAATTAAAGAAGCTCATTCTGAAGCTCAAGTCTAAGTTGTTTCAATTAAGGAGACCAAGTACGTCCACTTAATAAGTCTTGAAGAAGTTGGGCCAACCCATCTTGACAAATAAGGCCCATGGCCGAATTTACTATTAGTAGGTTTCTTTCTTTGTAAGGGACAATTGACTAAATCCTATAAGGTCTTTTGTCTACTAAAAGTTAGTTTCCTATTAGGTTTAATTATAAGTTTAAGGAAATTCATGTTCCTTAATTTTCAATTAACCCTTCTTCTATATATAAGGAGGTTCGTCTATCACTAAGGGACACAATTTTATGACATTGTTTTGTGAGGTTTATCCTTATTATTATTCTTGTTGAATAATTAGAATGTTGCACAATTTTCATACTTTATATATGACTTATCTAATTGATTTTGTTTCATTAATTAATGGCGTCTTTATTTGTTGTTCTTCTTTCAATCTTGTATCGTTCAATTTATAATTTGCTTGAATTGGGTTATGCGTGTTCTTAAGAGTTGGATTACAAATCTCTTGAAACAAACTTAGTTCTCCTCTTCTTGTTGTATCGTTCTTGAATTGGGTTATACATGTTCTTAAGGTGGGTTACAAATCTTTTGAAACAAACTTTGTTTTCCTCTTCTTGTTCGAATATTCTTCTTGGTTGAAGATCAAGTGATGAATAAAAAAAAGTCTTGGGTAAGTTTTATATTCCACAATTTCGTATCACTAAGTTAAGGCCGTTTGTGTTGAAATTGTATGCGCAAGGAGACATAAGGGAAATAACGTGGTCTTTTTGTATTCTGCTCACGTTTTTGGTACTCGTGGATTAAATAGGGGTTGTATCAGTAATTCCAAGTTTACAAACACAGAAACGCAAGCACTTACAAAAATCAAACCTGCTTACGTGGTCGGCTGCTGGATTAGACTAGCCAGGACCACTACTTACCTGGTTCAGCCAGATTTCGCTGATCCGGAACATCCATGTTTTGATCCATATCCTTGAGCAGTTCTTGTTGCTGAATACCTGCAAAACGAACAAAGGCACACCGGGGGTGGTTTCCCGGGAGGCCCCTCCGACGCTCAAGTCAGTATTTTTAGAGAGTTTTAGGTTTTGGAGAACGAAGAGACAACTAGGGTTATGAGTCGTACCTGTATTAGGGTGATGTGATACCTTTTATATGAGATTCCACCTAGGTTTAGGTCTTCATGCATGTAAGGGAGGTTGCCTCCTAATAATGGGCCGTCGATATCTGGGCCTAGGACTGGGCCTGAAATGGCCGACCCAACCATTACCTATTGACTTGAAAGAAGCTTAGATAAAACAGGGGAGTTAACTTGACATTTTAACGCTACAGGTGTTTGTTTCATTGCGGTACCAATGATCGGTGGAATTATTCCTGCACAAGGAGACAACTTCATAATGAGATTCGTTTGTCTTTAAGTGCAAAACACGCCATCCAGGTAAACACAAATGACGTTTTAGATCAGTTTCACGGCTTTTAATTGGTTAATTTACCTTGTTTATAATCCTTATTCAAATATAGCAAACCGAAATTTGAAGAGAATTTCCATATATATATGTTGCTGTCTTCAACATGTTAATCAGATATTTCATTTTCATTATCAGCACGTTCAATTGACATCTAGACTGATGGTCCATGGTTTGATCAACACATGCTAGGGATGCTATCAGTCAAGCACCAAGACATATGTAGGTGATTCTTTCTACGGTGATTGTTCTGTCCACGCCCGATGTCACTCTTCATTTCTTTCACATCATATATGAACAAGCCAAGCCAAAAAATGGACATGCATTCGTTGACGGACACTGCCTCTGCCTCTCATTTACTTTTCTCGATTGCTGTAATTTCCAAGCCGACAAATTTTGAATCCAATTTCAGGTAATGATTAATTCTTCGGCGGTGTGGAAGTTTTATGGAAAAGAGATGTATTTAATGACCTGTCTGTCAGGCAAAATTTAAATTGATGGATGGGGGCCATTTTGTTATATATTTCATCGGAGTCATGGGAAAGAAAAGCCATCTTTTAAGGGTCGTATGTCTCCGAATGATCTCTTTTGGATGCGAAGAGCAAGACTTTCTAGGACAACCTACGATAAAAGTCAAATGGTGCTTTTAGCAACCCCACAAGCATTGTAAAGTTATGGCCAACATTCATTCACCGGCAAAATAAAAGATTTTGTTTTTTTTTTAAATATATATTTCTTCGTTCATAAGCTTCTCCACGTCACTTCTTTTAACAAGATAATGTCTCCATCAATATAAGTAATTACATTCTTCCCATGACAATTGGAAATTAGTCAACCCATCTATGCTAGCATTTTTATAAAATTAATATGTGACAATTTTTTTAATTTTTTGAAATGATATGTGATATTGTAATGAAACATGCTAATTTTTGTTTTTATAATTACTAGAGTAACCACAACAGTTTCTATTTTGTGAGTATTTAAAATTAATCATTGGTATTTATCTTAATAATTTAGATATGAATTTAAATTTGAATAAGCTAACTGGTAAAAAAGGGATTGTAATTATTTGTTACTACGTGGAAAGAGTGTTGGTGACGTAAGAAGGTCCCAAGCAAGTGATGCAAACGGTTCTTCAAATCCAAGGCATTTTACATAACCGACAGAGCGCATTCGACGGCTTTGACAACATTTAAAATTGGTTGAAAACCCACCCTAACCGTTTGGTGGGTATTTCGGGTTTTGGGCCTTTTTCTTTTTCTCATTTTTTGGAAAGAAAAAGACAATGTTTTTCTCACATTGAACCGAACCGGATCCATTTCCATTCCACATGAGCCAGCCAGCGTTAACATAAATAATTTATGATACTAAGCAAGTTCGAATAGCAATCATCAACTACGGACGTTCAACTATCTACATCGCAACTTAATTTTGTGACCATCCAATTGAATGATTGTGTTTTTTTTTTGAAAACATATATGTCATCAATGACGGAATGCACCAATGACACGGAATACATATATAATATTTATAATTCATTCTCACTCACATTTTCATTCCTCTATATACTATACCAAACCAACAATTTCCCATCACATCTCCTCCAAATTTTGTCTACCGAAAGAAACACGTTTAATTGTAGCACCATGATAATGAGGTCGGAAAATTACGTAATCAAATTCAACTGTGCCTAGCCTTGGTGTAAGAGTAAAACGATTTCTATTTATTATATTCACATGGAATTGTCTCTTTATTTTTTTTAAAAAAAATGTTCAGATCCCCATTTTATTATTATATAAATAAAAAAATCTTTTACCTTTTTCGTTTTCTGTACATGGATTTTTAAGGTATATATACACATATATAGTTAGGTTTGCTTTAGTGGATGGAACCAAAATCGGATGAAACGAAAAAGAAGAACACCTTGAAACGTAGAACAAAGTTGTGCCAAGTATCTACCTTTCCTACGACAATGTCTGTCCAATCGCAAAAGAAGTTTCAAGTGGCATAGTGAAAGTGATTGAACAAGACTTCTGATTAAGAATTGACCATTTCGACCAACGAGTGTTAATATTTTGATTGTCCATTTAATGAGAACCTTATTTAAGCTTCAAATCCAAATTGATTAGAGTCCCGAAAGCCTTCTAACGTAAAAAAAAAAAAAAACTGTAAATTTTCATCACCTACTACAAATGAAAATATAACACAAGAAAATAATTATATATTATAAAAAAAAAAACAGAAAACCAGCTGAGCTACACCCTACCTACTGTCCAATAGCTGCAAGCTGGTTTCCCAAAACCTGATTTCAAGGTCTAAAAAAACCTAACAAAAAACCAAAGGGGTTGTTACTTGTTAGGGTTTTAATTGTCCAGGAGATTCCGGGGACTGTCATCCAAAGCAATCCCTCAGGTAAAATCTTCTGAACAAGTAAATTTTCACACTCACGACAACTTACTAGTAACTCCGTTTAAAAGCCACCCTATCTCTGTAAACTAAACCTGATTCTCCAAGTCCTTTGAGTCTATAAAAGTGCCATGAAAACCGTACGGCACCCTTGAAGGCAACTTCACCGAAGCCTCTAACTGTAAATTCATGGCGTTCACTATATGAAGCTCTGATTTCCATGTCTTTTCATCGTGAACAAAAGTAAGAATGTAGCCATCATCTTCAGCTTCACAATTAGGACCCTTTGGCAAGAAGAACGGCTCACCACCATATCTTTTCTCACCATATGTATACTTCCTCACTTCTCCGGTGGAAAGATCGACCTTAGCAAAGCCTGATACTTTAGGCCATGGCTCAGCAATGGCTAAATAAGCATATTGAGTCTTTCTTCCCAGTCGGTTCCGGTTCACCATTCCGGCCTCTAAGTTCATTTGTCCTGATTCTTCGATTATGGGGCGGCGCGTGGACTTGCCTGTCTTTAAATTGAGTCTAATTTCTGACAACACACTCTTTAAACTCTCTTCACATTCGTTGAAAATTGAATCCGGAGGAGTCATGCAAGATCCAATTACGACGACCTCGTCGGATTCCGGTTCTTCCCATGCATTCCATAAGTGGAAACAGAAAGTTTCCGGTGATTCAATCCAGATAATATCATTGGCATCGCCAGCATTCTTTGCAAGAATTCCAAACCGAGACTTCTTATTCTTGTCGTAAATAACAGGAGATCCTCCTCTTATCATTTCTTGAAGTTTAAACACCACTTGTTGATCTGGGATGACCACAAAATTTTCAGTGATAGCGAAATCATGCATCATGGTTGGCACTGGAAGCTGAATATCGACATCCGGCAATTTTTCTCCGTCGGGACGGAATCGAAAGTACTTAAGGTACGGTTTTTGGACAACATCGTAGCTAAGAGCGAAGAGCTCTTTAGAAACGGGATCAATCTTGGGGTGAGCAATCATTGTGTGTTTGAGTTGACCACTGAAATTGTATCTACCAACTGTTTGGAGATCACCACTTGGAGTGATGCGTACTTGATAAGGAAGATCGTCTTCCGACATAGCGAGAAGTCTGTCATTGAAGTAAACTAAGCCGGCGTTTGCCACTCCAGTGCCTTGTGTGTGATCAAGAAGGCCACACAATCCTCTGGCATAGAAAAGGAGTAATCTTGCTATACCAGAGTGACCATGGAGCTCGCCAATTGCTTTAGGAAACACTGGTTTGCCCAACACTTTCTCTTGCTTCAGTCTTTCGGTTTGGGTGAAACGGCAGGCGTAGCTAGCGTCACCGTTTTCGATCGTGACGGCGTGGACCATCCCATCACCGTCAAAGAAGTGATGCCCAGCGACAGGCTCGAAAAGTGGGTTCGCTCCGTTTCGGATATAAACCCCATTTATACATTCAGGGATCGTTCCGATGACTGGAAGTGCATGTCGGACGGGATGTTCCGGCACTGGAGCAAAGTTTCCGGCTATTTGGACACGAGGGTCAGCTGTTTTGGGAAGAGGGTGTTGACGCTCGCGTGAGACCAACACGCCTTCTGCAATATCTAAAGCCACTGCTGCTGCTCTTTGAAAGAGATTCCACTGCTGTTGCTGCTGCTGTTGATGTCGGAGGTTTCTGGTTTTCACAGTTACTGCCGAATTGTCTTCTCTGGTAATTACTGGGGTTGGGTAGGGCTGTTTGGGGAAATGGAGGACAGAGGGAGTGTGAAGAGCGCAGTGAATGCTAGTGTTTTTACTGTTGGGCTTGTTCTTCATCAAACTGAAAGAGCCCACTTCAAGTGGCGAAAAGGAGGAGGAGGATGAAGCGAGATGGTGAGGAATTTGGGTTATGGCCCAACAACTTGAGTTGGGAACTCTAGTAGAAGCAGACATGGCTGTGGGGTTCTCTCAAAGAAAAGGATTTTGGTGACGATTTAGTGGTCTTGTGAGAGGGGAAAGAGAGGGAGAGGGAGAGGGAGAGAGAGAGAGAGTAGAAGATGAAGTTTGGAGAGAAAGGGAGAGAAATGAAGATGGTATAAATAGAAATGGGAAGAGGGGTATGGTTGTAATGAATGGAGATCCACCTCAAACAACTAAGGGAAGACCACGTGGTGGATTCGCCAAAAGGCACTTGGAGGTTGACATTTTACGAAATACAATGAAGAAGCTTCATAAAATACACTAGGAAATTGGAATTCATAAATAGAATAGGTATTTGATGTTATGCGTGGGACAATCGTCCAAGACCACAACCTTGGAATTGTTCGCGACTTGGTTTTCGGAGGAGACCGAAAATGAGCTAGGGACCAATAGGAGTGAGAGCATTAAGAGTGAGAGACACACTTATAAAGCATATAAAAGTAACGGGCAAACAATAACTCTCCCCACCCCGAAAACTAAAAGGAAAAGAAAAATCCCAATGTAAGTGAATGATCCACCATGATCGAAAAGGCATTTTTAACTAACTCCGCGTTCTTGCATCTTTCCTCAAACTCAAACCTCAATTCCTTTTGGTCCCGAGAACAAACCCACGTGGCCGTTTTCGACTAAATTTTGGTCACATCAAAATGGCCCACACGCTCTATCTCTCTGAAGACACGGACACGCTCACAACATATGTGCGAAAGCTAACCTTATTGACATGGGACTATGAGGAGTGGCGTCTTCTCTATCAACACATCTGACCATTTTCCTAACCCTGGACTGGACCCCTACCTATTCGTCTGCTTTATTTTCTATTCCCCTTCTTCACCGTTCATAACATTGGCCCCTTATTCACATCTCTAACACTATAACCTTCTTGGTTGATCAAACACTTTTAACATATAGCGTGTATTACCAACAAATTGATTTAGTAGATATTTTATTGCTTTTTGGTAATGAGCTTATCCATTTCATGCAACATCTAAACTTACGACTCCCACTTTAAATGAACGTTATTGCGATCCATGATTATATCTATAACTTGTAGTTGAAATGTAACTCCTGTTCATCATTATTTGCATGTAAATTTAAGATGCGATTGCGAATGGGCCGGGTGGATTAAATTGCTTTTAATTCCTTTAGCATGCATGTTTGGATGAAATATGATGTATTATGTTATTGATCACACTAACAGATATTCCCCATCATTTCTTGGTGTCATGTAACGATACGGCATCTGGTTTGGAGGTCCCCCCCTTTGTTTCCATCTAGGCGAAAAATAGCATTCAATTACACATTTGTAGGCTTTAGGACCAGAGATCCAATCACTTCATCGATTCCCTTAACAGGAGGATTGCTGATAGTACACACCTGTCTTTGGAATTTAGTGACCTATTCCCTTATAGTGCAGGGTTGCGGTCCTGGCATGGACACAACACATCCTTTTTAAGGAGGGCCATTGGACAAAAAAGAATGAAAAGTGATGTGCTAATCAAATCTAGTTTCTTCAACCTTCCTCTGCTAGCCACCCTCAGTGTAGCTGAAGTTTAGAGTGGGGATGTGTTGTTACTGTGATCAATATTACCATAGCCTAGCCTAGCCAAACTTTACTAGCATTAATTTGTCCTTAAATTTAATTTCTTTTTAGTTTATATCAATGTTCTGTCCTTCAAATCGCGATTTATTCTTTGGACTGTAGTTATCAAGAATCTCACAATAAAAGCATTCAAGAATTTATAATAGTATACAAAACTCCTTTTCTTGAGCTAACTTTTAAGGGTGAGTTAAGCCTTTTTAACAATAGTTGACAGCCGCTCGAAAAGCCTGTTATTTTATATGCTCTTTTTGTAAGTATCTTATATACTCCTCGATTGGGAGGCAAGTGAAAGTTAAGTGCCCTAATTTTAAACAGCGTTAGCACATCTGTTCATATTGTCATTTCTTGAAAGCAAATCTCTTACTCGGAGATTTTATTTCTCTTAAACCAAAAATAAAATAAAGAAAAGCTAACTACCTCTCCCTCTCTATCTGAGTTATAATGATAAGAGAGAGTTGATACATCCAATCAAAACTGTCACTCTCCTCTCACGTTTAATATTCTAATGATTAGATTAGTCCATGGAACAATGTATGTCTAATGTCACGGATGACTCCAAAACAATAGCAAGTGCCAATTTTATCTTTAAAAATTTTTAATTCCCCACACATAGATATAAAATGGTTAGGCAAAGATGCTCTTTTTGTTGAAAGCCATTGTCCGCGTAATATAACACTTCAAACCTAGTGTGGTTTCGGTGACAATGTAATTGTGGACACCCAACTTTCGGAACTAGTGCACATCTTCTTTAGCTATTGTACTTGTTTAGGAATTTACAACGGACAACATAAATCTCCTTTCCAACTTAGTTACCTTAAAAAATATATATACATAAAAAAAAAAGAAAACAGAAGAGTTACTTGCTAATTATCCTTAAATTATTACACGGGATTGTTTTCCCTAGCTAGGTTAACATATTACGTAATAGGTAAACAGTCGAATGGCATTATAAAATGCTTTAGTGACACGAACTTAAGAATCAAGGGACATGTTGTCGTACCCACACCTCGCTACATATGGTAGAGTTGAGTAGACAGTTAGCATGAAAAAAAATGGGGGACCATATATATCAAAGGAGCAGACAGACACACAGAGCCCCAGAATTCCTGCGGCGTCTCTGTACCATGTGGGAAACAAATCAATTGGCTTAGGAACGTATTGGGGTGCACATGCACGGATATGATTTTATGCAACATCGACTGCAAGAGTATATACGGTTGTAGAAAAATATTTATCCATTCATTTATGTCTGGTAGACCACCAAAAAGGGAAACGAGGAATCCAAATGATGAATGATTTAAACCATATAAAAAAAATAACGCATATTTGTCTGAAAGCAGAAGTGGATTACGGTTATCAGTCGGCCACGCAGTTCAATAGTAATGGACACCACTTTTTTTTTTTTTTTTGGTTACATGGACACCACTTTTTATTGCTGGTATGCAAAAAACATAAATGGGCCATCTCATAAAGCAATTATACACATATATATGCGTATATTCACAGCAACAAACGACCACATTGTTAACGAGTTCAGATCTTCTGTCTAATATTATGGTGTCTTATTGTGTCCAATAAAATTCAACCATTTATTTATGTGAGTTCTGCATGAATCAATGTTAACGAGCGAGCGTTACTGTTCTGAATATTTTCTTATGCTAACTTCTTTCGTGTTAGTCGCGTGCATTACCTTCATTTTGAAAATTTCTCATTCCGATTGTTGTTTGCTACTGTATTAATTCAAATCCTGCTCCTTAGTCCTTACAATATATAAATGTATATAATAAAAATAAAAATCCGATTCTTTTCTATGATGTTTGTTTCTATATATGTAGAAGTCTCTGATTTGGGTTGAGTTCATGTGACATTTGAGTAAATGAAATAAAGTTGATTGAGCTTGTATCTTATCACATTACATTAAGATATTTTTGTATTAACTAAGAAGTACAACTAATTATGCACGTACTACATCGATCTTAACCGATAAAATCAAGACTTTATTATAGATCTACTAATAGTCTAATATATTAATGTGGTGGAAAAGAGCCGTTCAAAGGTTTAATAACCCCTACATTTCATTAATTCATGTGGAATTTTAAAATTACTTTAATATTTATGTTTCACTTGCTTGCATCTTTTCAATTTATGAAAAAATTGCATCAGATTGTAACATTCCATACCGACACACGCATATATCAATTATTTGGTAGAAGAGGTCAACAATTGCAGCTTTCTTTGCTAGCGCTAGCTATTACTCCTTAAGAAAGATTAAACTTCTTCCTTCTTGGTTTATATGTGTATCTAAAAAAGGGAAAAACTTATAACCAGATTTCTTTGTATTAAATACAACACCAACAAGTAGATAGCTAGCTAACTAATTCTGCGACCATATATATTATACACGTTAAAGCATCTATCATATGCACCACATAGTCTCCCGACCTTCATAATACATCTTAGGAATAGACAACTCCTGCACTGTTGAGCTTGAAGTACTATGATGTCCTCCTATGCAACTTGCTCGAAGTTGTCGAGCTAGCCATGTCATTCCAAAGAGACATACAGATAATTAGCGGTTTAGGAGGACTAGTGGGTATCTCTCACCATCTGTTAGGCACAGTGAAACAGATTGTTTTCGAGTGGCATTCATATATATCCAGCTTTGAACAACTTGCAGAAGATGGAAATTTGTTGAAAAGTGACACTTCATTGGTCACAGCTCATAGCATTGGCTGACAACTTCAAAAATCCAACAAGAGGCCTCATGATAAGGGGTAAAATGTGCTAAAAACTTAAAGTGGATCATAGTTATATACAACTCGAGGGTTTTTCATAAAGTAATTATAAAAAAAAGGCTTTGTATTAGTTAAAAACACCTGCATTTTGATTTGAACATTATTTAACTGTCAAATAAAGGATGAAAAACTACCATTCCATATCCTTACAGCAGAGTATATATCATTTAACGGATGTATAACCTATTACGTTTGTGATACTGCTTACCGATGGATGTGATTAAGTACCGGACCAGAAGGGTTACATGATTAGCACTCAAAGATTCAGTAATACATTCAACATGTTGTCACCAATTATAAACCAGCAACTATTTCCTATTCTTCCTAGATCGGATCATAATCGGAAAATTTGAATAGCTTCTTTGGGGATTCCGGGGACGCTAAATTAGTGTATATATTGGAGTAATTTAATTAGATTTGCACATGATTAAACATTTAATTAATCAATAGATTAAAACTAAAATGATAATGTACATTGTCGGTATAATTGGATGGCACATGAATTGCACAATATGGCAAAGAGAATATTGGCCTTAGATTTAAATTTCACAGTGGACCTAATTCGGCGCAATCATTAGTATAACGTTTTAAGATAGACTAGTGGGCTAACTGATGAAGCTAACATTTATCTTGGGATATAGCTAGTAGGGTCAAGAAATTAAATACACTTTTAAATCTATATATTAAATCCTTCATTAATAGAAAAGAATGGTATACTTACCATCTTAATTACTTATGGCTCGGGCATTGCAGTGTAGTTTCGAGGGTCTAGAACTCATAATTACAGCATTTCCCTTTGCTGAAACTCCTCCTAAAATTTAGGATATAAGTTTTACGTCCAGAAGTGGGAGTTGACTATGGCAGAAGTTTTGTTAACCCCAAACTCCCTCAAACAAGATGAGAGAAACATAGAGAATGCCATTTCAATAATATAATTAATAAAATAAGAAAAAGTTTGACAATAAGATCTTTTAGTGGCCAAATAACTCCCATAACAAGTCAAAAGGTTGGGCAGCCAGGCTCCATGGTCTGCGAGGGTGCAAAAATCAGTTGTTTGGTAGTAGTAGGATACGATGATTGCGTTCAACTCTCCATATCATGGGTAAGGTGGGAATTATTAGTCAATGATCATTGACAATTCCAAATAAATTAGGTATTTAGCTAGCGACCATTGTCAGACTACCACTTTATTAGTTTATCCTCGAGTAAAATTATCTCTGGTATTGGATGAATAGCAAGCAGCATATCATGCATGAGAGAAATGAAGAGGTTTATATAGTAGTAATTCTCTCATCAACGTCAGAAACTTGTAAAAGTGGCATTTTCAGAAGATGAGAACCACATCTGGTTTTGTATCTATGTGTGGTTTAATTCAGTGACTCCTCCATACATTGAAACAACAAAAGCAAATACACTAGGTGTTATTGTCCGTGAACTCCTTTTAAAATGAAAACAGTTTCTCTAATTAGAACGTATACAGTGAAAGGGGAAAAGGGAAGGGAAGCTTCATTTCTATTTTTGCAACTGTTTAAATAAACTAATTTGTTAATCGGTGTAGATGAAATGCAGATAGGGCATGTCCTTGTGTGTGGCAAATGCGAAATAAAGATCTTTCCATTCTCTCACCTGTACACATGGGTAGACGTGTGTGCTCCGCACATGTGATGATCCGTTACAGCCCTAGATCAAATCATCTCCAAGCATATTCCCGATATCTACCTACATCATAGGTAGGGATAGAGAGACATAGAGAACAGTATACCTAGTCACTCTAGCATTAGCTTTGCTGAGGCACTAAGAAGTATCAACCTTTTTGGTAGATATTGTTCCCTACGGATCGAGAAGACTTTGCCTTTTTTCCCCTGGGTAGCTAGACTTCGTTAAATTATTTTTCATAAAACCATAGGATTACGATTGCAACAATTACAGCATTATTACTCTTGAGTTTGGCTCTTTTGTTATCTCATATTGGTTGGGGACAATAATTGAGGCAAGCTCTTACCTATATAAAGAAGTTGCTACCTTCTTGTTTAACGCACCAATACAAAGTCAAAGATTTGTATGATAAATTTGACTCTAATTAAATTCCTCTTTTGAGGTGGGAGTTGGAGAGTTTGTCTTGAGTATTTCTTTGTGAGTATGTTGGTGTATCAGGGGATTGGGTGAGAGGAAAAATTGTGTGATTGTAAGAACTTTTCACATATTGAATTTTCTTCTCGGTGCCTGTGATTTTTCTCCGGTTTGGGAGTTTCCACGTAAATTGTCTTGTGTTATTATTTTCTAATATTTTTGTCTATTAAATATCCTTGGGTGTGGGTTTGAGAGTTTTAAATTCCTAACAAGTGGTATCAGAGCCAATGTGTGTTTTTTTGAAAATTCTAAATATGCTCTGTGGTCACAGTTTTGACTGATCTTCCACATCAAAAAAGATTTTCTTGAGAAAGGGTCATTTGGTGCAGTGGAGTTTTGGTGTGGTAGTACATGTCTAGGAAAGTGTTGACTAAGGAAAGACTTGGTATTTAAGTGTGTCCGTTGTGAACCACCTCTCTTTCCTGGAAACTTTCCTGGTGTACTATTCATTTCTACGGTAAAATTCATCAAGGCAGAAGAGCACAGGAAAAATGTCAGAAAATTGTTCAAGAGGTGGAGCGGGTTCGGCAAAAGGCTCCGGGTCAGTTAATGGAGAAACTGACAAGATCGCTAACATTGTCTCCAT
>JANKOD010000002.1:23389760-23400300 GCA_026284645.1 Erythroxylum acuminatum
CCTATATAAGGAGGTTGCTACCTCCTTGTTTAATGCACCAATACAAAGTCAAAGATTTGTATGACAAATTTGACTCTAGTTAAATTCCTCTTTTGAGGTGGGAGTTGGAGAGTTTGTTTTGGGTATTTCCTTATGAATGTGTTGGTGTATCAGGGGATTGGGTGAGAAGAAAAATTGTGTGATTGTAAGAATTTTTCACATAGTGAATTTTCTTCTCGGTGCCCGTGGTTTTTCTCCGGTTTGAGAGTTTCCACGTAAATTCTCTTGTGTTATTATTTTTTGATATTTTTATCTATTAAATATCCTTGGGTGTGAGTTTGGGAGTTCTAAATTTT
The DNA here is from genome assembly GCA_026284645.1 of Erythroxylum acuminatum. NCBI lineage: Eukaryota > Viridiplantae > Streptophyta > Magnoliopsida > Malpighiales > Erythroxylaceae > Erythroxylum > Erythroxylum acuminatum. Next base: position 23,390,096 of record JANKOD010000002.1, read on the forward strand.
CAACAAGTACTGGAAAATAAAATGACAAAAACATAGTCAGTTGGTCATTCAAGCCTTCCCGTGAGTAAGAAAAGACCTTGATGTCTAGTTAGAGATGAGGTTATTTGACTCAAGTGAAATTTCATAATAAGCCTGTAAGCTAAGGCACTTTGCATGTGTCTAATTGGTGTCCTAATAATTGAAGATTCATAATCAACTTGGACCAAGAAATTGAGGACATATTAAGAACGAAATAACAACCACATCCAGAATTATATATATAAACCTGGCATATAATTTTAGATAGGTAGGATCAAGCAGATCCAAATTTTGGTTTGTGGGTTATTGATAATTTACCTTGTCTTCTCCCAACCTATATAAATTCGTTCTTTATCTCAAAAGCTTCCAAACACAGCAGTGAATAATGCAAGGGAAATGGGATGCAAAGCATGTGGTCCTCGATCCGCCTCTTCCTTTCATCAATAAATATTTACAAATTATAAGATGTGATGACCCAACTGTATTCATATAATAATTAGAGATTCCATAACTGACCTGAGGAGTCAGAAACAAACTACCAACTGCCAATATACCTACCTAGCTTTAGTTAGCACCTTAAGTTGGGTTTCTAATTGCTGCAAAAAGCAATGATGCCTTCTTTTTATTTATCCCTTCCACACTAACTAAAATGCTTTATCTTTCCGCTCTCTCTTCAATCATACTAAGGTTATTTTGGTTTTCACATTATCCCATGTGCATGCACTCGTACACCCAATTAGCTTAAGAGAGTTGAAAAGTCTTGTACAAATCATAATTCATGAATCCATCCATGTATAATTAGGTACAAATGTCCTTTGGTAGGAGAAGTCGAAAAGAAACTATTGGTAATTAGACTAAATAGTCAAAAGTTGACAAGACAAAAGTAGGCTCCTCAATCCTCATCAAAGATGTCGTGCTTTCGTGTTTATGATTGAGATGGGATTGTGTTTGGTATCACATGGTGTGCACAGAATATGGGGAGAATGCGAGGCGTGGTTGGATAATGGAACACCCAATTAAGAAGGGCATCTTTTCATGTAAGAGATTGAAGGGAATTGAGATAGAAACTAAGAATCTGTCGTCATTTGTTTTGCCTTCTTCTTTGATTTGGTGGATTAATACTATTAGACTACAACGCCAGAAATCTCCCTTTAATTGGTTCTTTTAATGCAAATTGTGTCCCACTGAATCACGCATGTTAGTCACGAGATATGCACGCTATCACTTTTAAGTGTAAAACTACTCTTCCTCTTCTTATCTATCTACCGTTTCCTATTAAGATGCACAAAATTTCTCTCTGATTTGTATAAACTTCCACCATCTGTTTCTTTTCCTTTCTTTCTCTGCTAAGAGAGTATTAGAAAAAAACTTGTGTCCTGATACATGAATCAGACCTTTTGAACTCTTCTTAATGTCTTTTTATATAAAGTAAACCTATGATCAAAGGGTAGGCCAGTAGTGATAAGATAAAACATAGTCATTGTAGGTCCTACTTACTTCCAAGTTCAAAACTTGCAATTCTTTTTTTTTTTTAGTGCTTGCAAGATGCTGAAGTATTGGTAGCGTTTCTGTGTGAAATAGTACCACCAATCAAGAAATAGGCAAACAAGTCTGAGGATGGTTGTGCAAGTTTGAACTCAGTTAATGGATATTTAAGGAAAACTGGGTAGCATGCATTGAACTCCCCTTGTGTTCTCAAATTAGCATTTTAAAATTACCCAGTAGGAGTAAGATACGACTTTGTTTTGCAGTCTGATGTGCCTTTATATACTACGTGATCTTTTTTCCTAGTTGCTCCCATTACAAATATTAACTAATAAATTAATTTAGAAAAGAAAAGGCAACGCAGGTTCTCTTACGACTGTTATAATCGACAATGAAATTTGCCAAAGATATGTTGAATTATAAACAAACATAAGAGGGGAAGTAGGCAGCTGTGGGTGTGGTCTAATCTCTTTTGCCTAATTTCTCAGGGGAAAAATGATGAATTTGGTAATTGAATGATAACTTGTAATTGGACGCGAGGTCTCTGGAACAAGCAAGTTGCAGCAGACGTCCTTGTGCATAGAAAGCCTACAAATTGCAACTGTTCTGTTCTTACATGACGCCAACTTTTCACTGGGCGGTTTGGTTTGGTCACACTTTTCAAGTCCATGTCATGTCAAATTGGATCATACTGTATTCCTTGTGACTAATTGAGTTGACTGATTAGAAATATCGTCGATCCAAGTCCCTCTAATGCTAATCAGCTCTCCGTGTCACGTAGCTTTAATTTGAAGCAACTGAGTTTGATGGATGTCACTTCATTGTTTTTCATTTTTGTTTTAAAGCTATGGTTCTCCTTATCCTTCAATCAAGGCTTAGTATTCTTACCATGATGGTTATGTATGTGGTGGATGAGGTCCAGTGTAAACTGATGCTGGTTCTCTTCTTTCTCAATCCAAGTCTGACTATAAAAACTTGCCAAGGACCTACTGATTAGAAAGCAAGGAGGAAAAAGAAAAGAAAAGGAAAGATTAGGTTGTATGTTGCTGTTTTTGTGTTGACCCAGGTGGGGAAAGAGGAAGAAAACAATTTTCTCACGCGATGGACAAAAATTAATTCCACTAACTACTTGTCTTGGGCGAAAAGCTAACCAATCTTTTGAAGTAGATATTATTTTATTCCCTTTTTAAAGTCTAAAATCCATTTTAAGATAGATTGCTTTGAAGGGACCAATACAATGTCCCTTGCCCATATCCTTTGCTAGATTGTACATGAATTATCGTTATGTTTTAGATTAGAGTAATACATCTATGTAATCCTTCTTAACTATTGTACAATAATCTTATATGATTGTAAATTAATATATATTTTAAAAAATGTAGGCCTACGCACATTTTAGTTCACTAAAACTAACTGTGGTATCCCATTAATTAAACAACAGTGCCCATATGTCCTCTGAAATTCCTTCTATCCAGAAGAGAGAATGCAAATGTTTTAGGTAGGTAGGTAGTTGACCATAATCATGTTTACCTCTTCAATAATGGGTGATTTAGGCTTAGTTGAGAGTAACATAGGATTGCGTGAGGTTGTCAAAGATCATCCAAGCCCAAGTTTCCAGTAATGTTCAGGAACGCACCATTTACGTTCAACTATGTTTGGTCGCAAACCACTTGCAAGTCATGCCTTGCACGCAAAAAATGAAATTTGAAGGAAGTCATCTGTCTGATCTAACAACGTGCTGCTCCCTCCTACACGCCGAATTGGGAAAAGAAGAAAATTCAGAGGATAAAGACTGTTTCAGCCCAAATTCAGCCAACGCTAACATGGGCTTCAACGGTTATGGTTCGTTAGCAGATCAAGGTCTATCGTGAAATAGGTGTACGATGCCTCAACCTGAAGCATTATGCTCCCATTACACTTGCTCTTTTCTTTCTTGGATAGCACATAGAACACCTACTATTTGGACATTAGCCCAAAGGCTTTGTTCAAATTCAACAACTAGTCAACTAGATTTCGAAATAATAGGATATAAAATGAGTACTCATTCGATGTCATCTCCACAGCCACCCAAGAAGCTGCTGTCTACCGCAACTGATTCATCCGTAAGCAAGCACGCTCTTCTCTCTTCATGACTGAAAATTTCAAGTTTGCTGTAGTTGATCAATGTCGTTAGTTGGTTGTTGTCGCTCAATCCCACTCTATATAATCACTTTTTAACTCGTAGCTTTTGAGTTTTTATTCCGAAACTTGATCATTTTCTTATTATCTCTCTCGAATCACTTTCAAATTCGATTTATCTCAATTATCGTAACTCTACAAGTGTATGATCTCTAACTAAATCCACAAAATATGTTGAGAGAACTGTGTAATTCTTATAACGAAGATTAAGCAAGAAGTGCTAGCTCCATTAGAGTTTAACTATATTTATAATAAGTTTTGTGACATTTTAGTAATTTAATTAAAATTAAAATTTAATTTCAATTAAACTTTAATTAAAATTACAAATATTTCTAATTAAAAACGAGTTATACCTGAATAAGATCTAATATCTTACATTGATTCTTATTTATTAAATATCTCATATTTAATTATAAAGTTTTTCAAACTTTTCAATCAAGTCTAACTTGATTAAAATATCTTTGCTCTCTTCAACTTGTTCTTTATGTGAGACCCATTAGATTTTCAAATATGTTGACAATGATTATGAATTATAATTATAATTCATAATTAGAATTAAATAAATTAAAACTCCTTTTAATTTATCTTTAATTCTCCAATTAAATAATTTAAAAAAATCATAGATCAAGACTGACGTCTAGTAACACATCAATACCATCGAAATATTTAGGAATGTTAAAGTGGTTTTGACAAACCTTTCTTTGCATGATTTTTTGTATTATATAATATTCCAATCAGACATAGAGCATAAAATTAATGTCTACATTATTTTATGTTCAGTCATTTCAGTTCTTTGCCATTAACTATTGATTTAATTAATGACATTTGTAAACTATTTATAAAGTGTCATTCCACCTTAGCCAAGGATTTCTCGAATCAATACTAATTGAGAACAAAAGACCATTCTTTCTAATTACTTTAGAGTGATGAATCCAATTTTGGTCACTCAATTACCTCTATATAGTTCATGCTTTATCCAATAATTATTGACTGAACTATCCATTATTAAAATATGTCATAAGTAGTATAAAAACATAGTAATCCCTATAGAAGATAACTTTAGAGATCTCAAGTTAAAAGATCACTTATATAATTATCACAAAAAGAAATTCCATAAATATATAAATAATGTTCCAAGTGAAATTTCCATATCGAGTCATATCTCCATACTTTAATCTATGAGATTGACTACTTCTTTCATAAGGAAAAACATAGCATGTGCTAGTCTTTTTACATTATATTACTCTCTAATCTTAATAGAACAATGATTAGGAATAATTTAGGGATAATATATAAATACAATATGAATATCATAATTATGATCTCATTATAATTTCATTTGCAACGTATAAATATTCAATGAACTTTATCATATAAATTTAAAAATTACAAGATAAAGACTGTCTTTAAATAATTGTCACTAAATTACAACCAAATCGATTGGCTGAGGGGAATAACCAACAATCTCGCATTTGCACTAAACCAATCATTTATGTATCTTATATCATATCACCATATGACGATTATGCTACTGCTGGAAAAGTGGCTTAACGTGAAAATGATCACTTGTTTAAATCTTACAATTTTCATCTTAATTATTGATGTAATTAAGAAAAATTGCCTAAATACATACTTGGATCTTTGATGAGACCTTAGCTCTTTGTACATGCCCAATGACTCTAATGTTCTGCAGTACATTACTGTTTTGAACAATGGAAGGAACTATATCAAGTTCATTAAAGAACTTATTGATCCTGTTAATCATTTCCACTAAATGAAAATTTTATTATGACTTTATTAGCAACCGTTTCTACATTGAAACTTTCCAATCTTAAAATGATATTATTCTAAGTAAAATAAACCTTAAATAGGATTTAATTATAAAGTAATAATCTTATCTCCTTGAACTCAAATATCAACTCATATATTGAATAATGGATATCTTTAATACTTCATAAGTAACATCCCTAGTTTCGGATCATGGGTAGAGCCAAGTATCATAACTTCTTTTACCTATCTTGTATAATGTCCTTTTCTTTCATTCCGTGTTGGAATAGAAACTTAGATATCTCAAATAGTAAATACCTTTAGTATACTATATATCTTTATAAATTTAATTACCATAATTAAGTTGTTACTTTTTCATATCCAATAAGAGTTGTTATTGATAATTATATTTTAAAAAATTGAAACTTTAGAATTATTATTCTCTATAAGTAATATGTCTCTACATAATCTCACTGAAGAGGAAAATTGTACTCCCACAAACCTTCTTATAGACATGATAAATTCGTAATCATTTCTAAAATAAACTCTTTGAATTCATCATGAAAGTGAATCTTTTAATGTCTCGTAGTCTTTCAATTATACATCAAATATATCAATAAAGGCACTAGTTCCAATTAGATTTATTTTCTTAAGATTTGAACTTTTCAAGTTTCATCTTACTCCCACTACTTATCTTGAGAACAGTTCTTCTATAAGTATACATTAAAATAAACAAATTTTTCAACAGGTCTGTAAGATTATATCCAACCTTTTGGATATCTCATAATATTTTATTACCTAATTTAGTTCTAAACTTAGTGGATAATACATGCTTTAACTAAGTATATCATCCCTAAATCATTAACTTTGACTTTTTCAAAGACTTAACGTTTTATATCTAATATGAAATCTTACTATTTGATTTAATTGGAACTATTAAAGGTAAGTCATTGTATTAGGCATAAATATCGAAAAAATACTATTGTATTTTACAATATCTCATCTTGTATTTTGCTCTTTACATAAATCTATACGCTTAAGGAATTTTTGTTATGTAGGTATTTACTAGAAAATCTCATTCTTTATAGATAATCAAAAATTTAAAACATGCCACAATGATCTCATCAAAATGTTTCAACATTCTCAATGCTTAATTTTTACTTAGAGTTAAATAATTTGAATTTTTCAAAATTTTAAATCATTATTTCATTTAATACACTATATCGTATAACGTCATTAGTAATCTAACGAAATATAACTATTATCTTTTTATGAATAACTATTCCATCTAATACATCATATGTGTAAGATTTAACAATTCATTACCATCATCATCCTTTCACCAAAGGTTGATTTGGTTATTCTTCAACTTGACAATTTTCACAAGTTTCATACAATTCTTAATCAAAATGATACATATATCCTTATATGTAATTCTATGACTCTTATTAAGCATAAGTCTCCTTTGATCCAACACATACAAAGTATTTGTATAAATTTGGACCAACTACTTTTACTTAACAATCTATTTCTGATCATGCTGTGTACATTATAATAATGTTGAATCTAAATTCAGTATCAAATATTCATATCTCATATAGGCAAGAAAAGTCATGCAATCATTTCTCTTCTTACGAAAACTATTATCATACTATAGCAAATGCCTTTAATTGATGTCTATGTTTATGCTTTTAGTAGGCTAAATTAAGTAGAGCAATTCCCATAAGGTACTTTACATTTCAGCTATACTTCTATGCAACCTTTTGCATCTTGCTATTATGATGCTGACATACATCTTATATGTTTTCTTCATAGTTTATGAGACATTAGTCAACTCAAAGTGTCATGTACATTTTTTCATTTATATGATTTTGAAATATCTTTAAAACTTTGTCACCGAGTCTTTAATAGGGACTATAGCAAAATTACATAATGGGCATACATTTTTCTTTTCTAACTTTGAGAACTCTTTTCAAACATAACCTTTGTATAAGAAATTTGGTTTACTAACTCAGTATCAACTATACTAAGCAAGTTAAATTCCATTAAAAAATAAATCTAAGAAAAACAAATAATTAATTATATGCATGACTACCAAATAGGATTAAGACTTTAATCACGTATTTAGATACTCCCATTATTTTATTCAAAATAATAGCCCTCACCACTATTCGAAAAGATCACTTTAATCTTTTTAGTGTGATAGGATCACATTCAAATTTAATTGATCTTAAGTTTGCTCAACAAACCAACGAAACTTAAATTAGGTAGATAACAAATTTATCAATTATATCTGATGTGACTACTTGATCCATTAGGTGACAACTCTTGCAAAAACATAGCATATGTATTATTCCTAACCCTACCTTTAAATTCATATGATTATGAGTTTATTCATCAAAATCACACACATTTAGCTAATTAATACCCACTTTCATAAGATTAAATATATTCGAGTTAAAGCGGCCTTGAGTTTGCTCAACAAGCCTGATAGTAAACAAAACTCTTGTTTATTCTCGTAACAACAAAAGACAACAATTATGTTCTCAATGTGTACTTAATATTTTAATGAGAGATTTATTTTGTTTGTCTCATCAAACATAAAACTGCATGAAAAATATCACACATATAAAACACACTATTTAACATACATCCAATATAAATATCAACCATATAAATAAAGTATGCAACTTATGTACTTATAATCAAATTATATGCATAAAATATCAAGCTTCGTTTGATTCTAGTTATTGATTTTTGTAATCTAAAATAATATTTCTAACTCTTTGGAAAACTAAATTAAATTAAATTAAAACCATTAATTCCTAAATGAATTAAATTTCTATTTCAAATAATTTAATTTGATTTGAAAACCATTTTCAAATCCAATTGGAAACTATTTCCAATTATTTTTTGCTTCTTTAACAAAATTTATTTGAACACAATTTTCAATAAATTAAGCTACTTATTATAATTTAGAAAAAATAATTTTTCAAAATTATATAAGTAACACAGTCTAATCTGATTATCAAACTACTTTTAATCTGATTAGAAATTACTTTTCCTTAATTAGAAAACTTATTTATAATATTAAAAGGAAACTAATCAAGAAAATCTTTTATATTATTTATTTAGAGATTGATTTCTTAATTAATTAGAAAATATTTTTTAATAAGTTAGAAAACTATTTTCAAAATATTAAAGAAACCAAAATTTTCTTGATTAATAAATAAAAATTTTCAAAATTTAATTAAGAAAATATATTTTATAATAAACCAAGAAACTTATTATTTATAAATAAAGAAATAATTTCTAAATTAGAAAACTATTTTCAAAATAGTAAAGAAACCAAAATTTTCTTAATTAATAAATGAAAAATTTTCAAAATTTAATTAAGAAAATATATTTTATAATAAATCAAGAAACTTATTATTTATAAATAAAGAAATAATTTCCAAATTAGAAAACTATTTTCAAAATATTTAAGAAACCAAAATTTTCTTAATTAATAAATGAAAAATTTTCAAAATTTAATTAAGAAAATATGTCTCGTAATAAATAAAAAACTTATTATTTATAAATAATGAAAGAATTTCCAAATAAATAGAGTACTAATTCTCTAAATAAAATCATAAATTTAATTTATCTTAATCAAATTGAAATAAATAAATTTAATTAAGCAACTGGTAAAAATAGAAAAGGAAGACTGCGTACATTATGACCCTCCCCAGACTCTCGTAAAGCAGGGAATCTTGTGCATTGGATATGTTGACTTTTAAATTTAATTAAGAAACAATTTTCTAAATTACTTAAGAAAATAATTTTCTTAATTTTAAAGTCTAATTAATTAATTTTAGTCTTGAAACTAATTAATTGTAATTTTAGAAACTACTTTTTTTTAAATTAAGAATAAATAAATTATTAATCTTAATCATATTAAAAAATAAAAATTAAACGTACTCAGTAAGCAAGACTCCCCGCTTTGTGGGGGTCTAGGGAGGGTCATAATGTATGCAGTCTTTTCTTTGTATTTTCACACAAAGTCTATTTCTGTGACTTGAACTTATGACCTTATGATCACAAAGGAGCAACTTTTCCATTTAAAAAATAAAAATAGAAGTTTCATTAATAAAGAATTGAAATACATTTATAAAAATACATAAGGGGTACCCTTTCCACAAAAGATTGTAGTATTGTTTCCTATTCAAAATATTAGAGTTACGTATGTGGCAAGTTAAGATACAGAGAAGGTTGGAGCTTCATGCTACATTTCTCAATATTAATACTTTATTGATGTTGTTCATGGTCTCAGATATAAGAAGTGGGACAGATTTTTGCTTAGCTTCAAACCGTCTAACATTCCTTTCTTTCCAAATGGTTTGTACACATATCCTAACTACTACAATTGATCGCGGCTCGTCGTTCGATCCTAAGATCGATCCTTGGAAACCGGTCAAAATAAATTTATACCAAGGATTGCAGCATAGGGTGCAACCTCGGGTCGTCTCTCTATCGGAACCTAATGACATGGACCTAAGCTAGCCTATATGTCATTCAATGCAAGTGAAATTAGCAAGGAAAAAGGGGGTTTGGATTTTGAAAACATAAACAAACTGAAATGCAAGAAATAGAAAATAAAAAGATTAAAACAAAAGATGAAATCCTCTTGAAAATGAGCTAGGCTATCACAGTTCAAAACTAAGTGTGAATAGTAAACCTTAAAGGGCTCTCTCTAAGTCCAGGGTTTTGATTAATGA
>JANKOD010000002.1:23408831-23424656 GCA_026284645.1 Erythroxylum acuminatum
TGAGCCCGATATCCAATGGATACGGGACAGTATAGGCACTCGGTCACAACGAAGAAATAAATGGAAATTGGGTCTCACGAACATATGTATGCCTAATATGACTGGTTTAATTGCATTGAATGGGAATGTACTGAATGGGAATTGTGAACTTGCATTGAATAGGAATATGAATTGTATTGAATGGGAATATGGAATTGTATTGAATGGGCATGTGAAATTATAGAAATGTGAAATTATATTGAAAGTGAATTGTATGTGCATTGCATAAGGATTATATGAATGATACAGTGTATAGAGCATGAAACAATATGCTTATGTGAAATAATTGATCACATGTATGTGACATAACATGGTAGCTCATGCAATGATACAAATGACATTGATCGAATAAGAGTGAATGTGAAATAATGGATCGAATATATGTGTTGCCATATGTTGATAATGAGTCACATTGTTTGATTTATGTGTTGGGTGGCTGGGTGAACCATCGATGATGGTCACTCACTGAGTTCGCAAAACTCACCCAAAATTTGCATCTATTTTTCAGGATTCAGAAGGATACCCCGTTATGCAATGGGAGTAATCTTACAGTTCGCATGGAAAGGTTAGAGGTCGGGATCAGTTCGTGTCTGCATTAGGGTTTTTGTATAAAGCGTATTCCGCCATTTTGTCCAGTGTATATGTGTGAACATTTCAGTTTGTAATAAGTGTTGAAATATGGGATTCTGAATAAATGGGATTGTTTAAATGCGACTATTATTGTGTATCTCAATGTGTATCGATTGATAATGGTTGTAAGTGATAGGTGCATTGAATTGGGCCCCAATGACCCAAGGTGAAATGATTTATGATGAACGATAATTGTTTTAAAAAAAATGTATCCAGAATTTGGATTGAATTCTCTAGCATGCCACCCTCGCGGGTCACGGGCTCGGATATTACCGTCGATATCGGGTTCGGGTCTTGCGGGAGTAGGGTGCTACACAGACTCTTGTGTCTGTGATCGAGGGGGCCCACTACCGTGCCCTACAGAAGTCTCAGCATTTTCTAGGGCTCTAAACTCATCGGTACCATCCTCTCTAGGCAGAGAGTTACGTGCAATTGATCCTTGCAGAACTCCTCGTGTTATTCTACGAGGTGGCATCTTACTCCTTCAATTTAAACGCTAACAGTTAGCTTATGTTTCATCTTAAAACTTATTTCGTACATGTATGCATGCCACTTAATGCAATCAATCAATTCACAATGCAAACAATTCATACCACTATGCATTCTAACCCTAGGAATCCTTAAAAAGAGCCTAGGCTCTGATACCAAACAATGTTGGGCCTGGGTCCCATTACTGATCCCCAAGCGTCCATTCCAGGCAGTCGGGTGAGGATCCGGCGAAAGGAAAGTCAAAAGCATTCAATTTATAAGAGATTCAATGGCAGTAATTGGCGGGTTTGCCGCGGCCAACATTTGGCTTCGCCGCGACAAAGTCTCGAGGTCGAGGGATCGCACCCTTCAGGACAAATACACTGCGGCGAAAGACTGGCTTCGTCACGGCGAAGTCCCCGGATTAAACTAAGGACCTCTCGGGACAAATACACAGCTTTTTGCCGTGGTGAGGTTACAAAAATCAATACCCTTGGGAACGGTTCGCTGCGGCCAAGGTTTGGCTTCACCGCGACGAAACCTTCACATCTGAAACCCAGATTCCCAACATCCACACTAAAACTCTACTGTTATACACGTTACTAATCCAATTCAATCATACATTAACATATACTTCTAATTTCAACATCAACCATAAGATAGGCATAAACATACACAAAAAACTTCTTCATTTCCAAATCTCATTACACAACAAAATGGAGTTTGAACAAGCTTTAATTATATATCAACATACATATCAATAACTTAATACAAAAATACAAATGGATGCTCAATGTTTGATATGCTTATAAAAGCTATCCAAAATATAGTCACTAACTTAGTTACAAAAGCTAACTATTTGGGAGTTTGTCCAAATGCCTTACAAGGATCGCTAACCTTCTCGTTCTACACCTGAGGAGTGAGAATGAGGGGGTGAGTTGCAAAGCTCTGTGGCTAATATATTTATAGCCATTGGCAACGAGCCACATAATTAAACATATATGTGTATATACATATAGGCATATACATCTTATCTTAGTCTTGCAATGTAAATTCAACAACAATTCTAACTCATAACTCATAGTTAACCATTTCATCATATAAAGCAATCTCATACTTATTCAACTTTCCAAGCATAACACTCAATTTCATATCATGCTCAACAATTCCAAACAATTGCAATGCATAACAAACGGTTCGAGAGTTCCGTGGAACGAAATGGAGAAACCGAAGTTTACATCATGAACGAAATGAGTCCATTTTTTGAATCTCATATGCCACAAGCGGACAGCCGGAAGAAGGCTTTAGGACAACATGCATATGACTAACGAAACGGTTTCTCTCTTGCCCAAACACAATCAAATTTCAGTGCTTAATTCATTTCACACACATTCATACTTTCCATGCTCATCAAGCTTTTTCTTCTTTCCATTTATGCAAAATGCCAATGACATTTTTCAAGGCATACATGATCATAATCACAATGCATTTTCAATAATCAAAATAATTCAAAACAAGTCATTTTAACACACAATACACATGCAAGGCATTTTGCTCATATTACACAACAACTATAAATAAATTACCCACCTAAGTATCTTGCCGAAATCCAATTCAAGCTTGCCTTTCGTCTTGCTCTTGGATTGGGTTTTCTTGGTTTCCTTCAAATAAACCAAGATTCATTCAACCCAATATTCTAACAAAATTCATAAAACTTCAACAATCACATAAATAACAAAATTGAACGTAGACCTAACTTACCCATAGTTCATCTAGGTTAGTAAAACCAAAACCTAGTTTGGAAATCCTAAAAATCAAATGGGTCTCTTAAAACATCTTCTTCCTTCTTTCATTCCCAATAAACAAAACTCATTTCTTCCTACCTTTTTGACCAAACAAGAAGGAATGTGATAGAGCTTACCTTAGCTAGTTGATTTTTCTCTTTTTCCCCTTCTTTCTTTCTTCTTCACGCATACTTCTCTTCTCCTCTCTTCTTTCACGTTTTCTCCTTCTTTTCTCTTCCACGTTTTCTTCTTTTCTTTTTTCTCTTCTTTGCTTTTTTTTTCTCTTCTCTCTTTTGCTTCTCACGACTCTCTTCTTTCTCACTTATTCAAGACTAAATTTTGTCTTCTTTTCCAAAATTACCCTTCTCTTTGTTTATCCTTCCAATCTTGCCCTTCATTTTAATGTAATGTCTTCTTACTCCTTAGGCCATTTAAATCTAACACCTTAACCATACTCTAATTTAATTCTAACATTCCCATTCAACAATTCTAATTTCCACTTATGCTCACTAACTTAACAAACTCAATTATAAGAAAATAAAATAAAATAAACAAACAAATCATAAATAAATAATTAAACAAACAATAAATAGTTTAGAAAAATTCGAGGTCCAACAATGTGTGAAATGTTTAGAACCATGGTGAATTAGTTTAACGTTAAAGGCAAGATAGATTGTGTCTGCTGATGAAGGATTCCATGGAAGCATGTTTTGACACACCAAAGGTAGCTGCGGCTTTTATGGTGAAATAATAATTTGGCCAGTTACGTTTTATGATATTGGCATGCAAGTTAAGTTGTTAACGACATACATGGAGGACGTATAAAGCTGAGGAAAAAGAGACACGGTGAGTTACGTTTTAAGGTTATTGCATACTGCTAGAATTTAATGACTCGAGAATTTTCTCTTAGCAGTTTAGATTTAGCGATTTTCACTGTTTTGAGATGTTAAGTTGTTTTATAAATTGTGACATTTTGATTCACCTTCAAGGCTTAATACATTCAAAATTTTCAAAAAAAAATTTATAGAAGAAATAAAGATTCAAATTTTATAAAAGGCTAAAAGTGTATTTTGAATATCAACATTTACAATAGAATACGGAACAGACACTAACATTTCAAAGCATTCAAATTTAACCCAATGTTTTTAAAACATTCAAAATAGGGTCTGAGTGGATAAGAAATTTAACAGAGTTAACTCCTCATTAGTTAAATGCAACATAATGGTAACACAACATTATTTTTATTTTTAAATAAAAAGTAGAACTCACTACAACATGACAAGTGAGACCTACTGTTTAAAATGTATAACAATGTGTCTCATTGCTACGTGACAAGTGAGATCTACTGTTTAAAATATATAATAGTAAACCCCACTCTTAAACAGTTAATTTAAAAAAAGCTAATATATAGTAGTGAGATCCACTTTCTATTTAAACAATATAAAAATAATGTTAAATAAGCACTAACATGACATTTAATTGACGAAGTGTTAATTCTGTCAAATTTTCGTCTATTTAAGATGTGTTCTAAACATTTAAAAATTTTATGACCTTTTATAAAAATATCATAATTTTTTTAAATTTTATTTTAAATTTGAAATGAAAAATTCTAAAAATTGGAAAATTTCAAAATTTCTCATATAATTTTGAAGTTTTTGTTAACTACTTTAATTTTGTCATCGGAGATTTTACTAATATTTTCTTATTCCAACAATAGCTTATTTATTAGGTAGGTTAAAGTTTCATACTATCGGATCTTTCCAAATCTAGTGTCTCATTGAAACTTTAACTAGGGATTGATGATAATGATTTCTTATTCCAACAATAGTACCGAAACATGCTAAATCACTGGATCCATTTTTCTTTCAGATTTCTTATAGTTCTAGTCCCACTGAGTTTGGACACAAAAAAGATTTCCCTTCTCGGATTGTGGTATAACTTGCAACAACAACAAATGCCCTCTTACCAATCTTTTTAGGGATAGGGAGTTATCAGGAGCAGATCTTCTGCTCTCATAACTCTGATCCTTCTGAACTCAAACATTTTCATCCACCCAATTTATTACAATAAACGGATGAATGAGCTTGAGAAGAGAGGGTATAGACTAGTGGGAACGGAAGAAATGTTTCGGGAGTTACCATTGTTATAAATTCAAACATCATATCTAAACACCTTAAATTAGCAAAAGGGAAAAATACAAAATATAATCTTGATGACATTACGGTGTCCTGAATTCATACAAATCATAGACGGAGGAAGGTTGGGTGATAATGACAATAAGAAAACCTTCACCACCTCACCTTGTGCCTCTCTCATGTCCAATTTACAATGTAAAGCAAATATTCGTTTGTATGGATTTTCTTATCTTATTATTTTTGGTTGGGTTCACTTAATAGAATGCCAGAACACTGTCACTTCTTTCGTTAATGTCTCTCCCCAACAAACGCACTGCCACTGCCACTGCCACTGCCACTGCCACCATCACCACCTCCACAACCGCCGCCGAAGACTTCAGCTTGCAAGCCATGAAGAAGGCCAAGCCACTGGCCGTCTCCGCCTGCTCTCCTCTCGATACCTCCTCCAACAAAAACGGCCTCCACCAGTTCGCTGAAAACGACGTGGTCTTCGACCCCTCTACTATGGCTCTTGACGACGAAACCAAGCTCCACACCAATCATGCTTCTCACACCGCTGCAAACTTGGCTCGCAAAAAGGCCACTCTTCCTCAGCCTGCGAAGAAGCTCGTTATTAAGCTTGTTAAAGGTGCCTTTTTTGTGTTTCGTCTCCCTCGAATTCTTATTGTGATTTGGCAATGTCCCACCTGGGATTTGTTGTTGTAGATATTTAATTAGTTGAGGGTTTTGCTCAATTTGTTAATTTCTGTGGATGAGAGATTGGGTTTATGTCTTTTCTGGTTTTCAGTAATAAATTAGTCGAATTTGGGATCTGGATCTTTATTGCATTGACTATTCGGTTCCATTTTGGTATATTGACAGATTAGAACGGTGCTTACATGGAAAATTGATCGGAGGATACTTTAAGCACTTTTATTTTTTGGATCAGGGTTACCATTAGCTGTATTGTTTCTCGGTTTTGTATTGCTTGTATATTTGTCTTGTGTTAACGTTATTGTATGTTCAGGAGTTTGAAACTCTGGCTAAGTTAGGGTTTTTGTTAAGCGCTATGTCTATCTCTTGTTATATGATTTCTGCCTTACTGATTCCGAGAACTTAATGTGATTTAATAAAGCTTCCGACATTTTGTATGGCCACTTTTCTGCTTTTCATCTTTGTACATGGTTCCATGTCATACTGTGAGGGGTATTTCAATGTCCACTTATTTCTGAAAATAATTTACGATGAAGTTAATCTTAAGTGCTTATTCGTCTGGCTTTTCATTTCGGTAGTGGCAAATGCTTTTCTACACTGTCTGATACTTAACAGGAAGCATATCAGACATTGTAATTATCTGGTAGAAGCTTTCTTCTTCTTCTTTCTCATAACTCCCCCATCATTGCTTCCATTATTCTCGTGCATTTTGTTCATGTCAATAATTATGTTTAGATTTTGTTTGTACTGCCCTTTCTTTATTCATTTTTTTGATAGATGAGATTTTAATCGTTGAATCTTTACAGGCAGTGGATAAGCAACTGTTGCTGCAAAGTTTGTTCCTGTGGCTTTTATTTTTTAAGAGTGTGGGATGAAAATAATTTATTTGGCTTTATGCTTATACTTATAGCAATTCTCAAGACTGAGTATATAGCGCATATCACAAATCTGCTAGATGTCCTTCATCTTGTTTTTTTATATATATTTTTTCCTGTATGAAGATAAACCAACACTCCCTAAGAACTTTGAGGTGGACACCTGGGCAAAGTTGCAGTCAGCTATCAAAGCTATATTCTTGAAACAACCAGATTCTTGTGACTTGGAGAAGCTTTACCAAGTAGGTTTTACTCTGTCCTGCACTCTTAGTAAACTAGAAGTTTGCTTATGTGATTCCTGTACTGGTCTTGGAATTGACGTACCTGTTTGTCGTCAGGCTGTTAATGATCTTTGTCTGCACAAAATGGAAGGAAATCTTTATCTGAGGATTGAAAAAGAGTGTGAAACACATATTTCTGCAGCCTTACAATCTTTAGTTGGTCAAAGCCCTGACTTGGTGGTCTTCTTGTCCCTGGTTGAGAGATGCTGGCAAGATTTTTGTGACCAGATGCTAATGATTCGTGGTATAGCTTTGTATCTTGATAGGACATATGTAAAACTGACCCCAAATGTCCATTCCTTGTGGGACATGGGTTTGCAACTTTTCCGGAAATATCTTTCTCTATCTCCAGAAGTTCAGCACAAAACTGTCACAGGCCTGTTGCGGATGATTGAGACGGAAAGGTAATTCTGTTTTCCTCATTACGCAGGAAAATTGAGAATATGCTTAGATATCACACATTATCTAGAAATGTTAAGATTCAAAGTAAATTGAGTGTAGTTGGGGTTGTAGTTTCTTTTCTTTGATAATATCACACCCCTAGATATGAATAGCCCGATACTCACCACCCCATACACAATTATTCACACACATATATGGGTGAATATATCTGCAGGTTGCACGATAAGGTTATGTTGTACATATAAAAAAGAAAAAGCCATCAGCTTAGATTTGCTAAATTTTATCCCCTCAACAGATGTCTGGACACAGAGTAGTACATGCTGTATTTCAACTCCTAACTGCCCATATTAATTTGGTGAATAAGTAGAAGTTAAAACTTTCAGTTCTTATTGCATAACTTTTATGAGTTCCTTTAAATGTTTATTGCTGAGAGCTTATTGTCCTTTGACTCTTTATATGAAACAGTCTGTATGTTCCCCTTTCTCGCCTGGACAAATTGTTTCCATGTCTGAAATTTTAGAAGGAACTCTTCTTGGTGGTTTATGAAATGAAGAAAAAATAGTTGCCATTTGAATGAGGATGCACGGGACTTGCTTCTTAAAGTTTCATAAAGTTGGTAGATCTTATTTACAGGTTTCTGAGGGATCAAATTAAGGGGAATAAGTCATGTCATTCCATACTTTGACATACAGAATGTCTTGTACATCCGAATTTTGTGGTTTCTAATGGTATTTGATGACCAAAGAACTTAATTTCTTGGGATACTGGACTATAGATTGTTGTGAATGATTTACATCTTTGACTCTAAATTTTCTGCTTTTTATTTTGCAGATTAGGTGAAGCAGTAGATAGGACGCTTTTGAATCATCTTTTGAAGATGTTTACTTCTTTAGGAATTTATTCAGAAAGCTTTGAGAGGACATTCCTTGAGTACACATCTGAATTTTATGCTGCTGAGGGGATGAAATACATGCAGCAAGCAGATGTTCCAGATTATTTGAAGCATGTAGAGGTGTACTTTTCTCTTTCTTGATTCCTTTTGATGATTTTAGCTGGTTAGTTTTGCTATATATGTTATTATTTGTTTAACATTCTGATATATTAACATGTTAACAATAGTACGTGCAAACTCAGAAAGTTCATTTTGCAGATCAGGTTGCATGAAGAGCATGAAAGAAGTTTAATCTACCTTGATGCAGGCACTAGAAAACCACTGATAGCAACTGCAGAAAGCCAGCTCCTTGAACGCCATATACCTGCCATTCTAGATAAGGTATGGAGGTGCTTTAGTATGTTTCTTCTTCTTTTGTGTATCTAGTGAAAGTTTGGTAAGCTTAGAAAATCCTATCCTTGTTCAATGCAGGGATTCACAATGCTAATGGATGGGCATCGGGTTGAGGACCTTCACAGGATGTACACACTCTTCTTGAGGTTGAATGCCCTTGAAGCATTAAGACAGGCCCTCAGTTTGTACATACGAAGAACTGGACAAGGTGTTATCCTGGATGAAGAGAAAGATAAAGATATGGTGTCCTTGCTGTTAGAATTTAAGGCTTCTTTGGACAGAATATGGGAGGAAAGTTTCTCCAAGAATGAAGCATTTTGCAATACTATAAAGGATGCATTTGAGCATCTAATTAATCTTCGTCAGGTTAGTCTAATTTCTCTTTGTCTATGTTTTGTGGTCTTTATGTTATATTTGCTTGTATGGAGAGAATGTGACCTCTATATCATAAAAAATTGTAATGGGAAGGTTAATTCAAAACAACTTGTAGTGTGTCAAACTGCAAAGATTAAGCACCGTCCATAGTGGTTTTCATTGCTAACTGTTACATTTTCTATCCATCTTGTTGGGTCATGCTTGATTCTACAGGACTTAGGGTATGCATCCTTCCATATATTGTGATATTATTTGCTAATCTTGAGAATGCTGTTTCTTTTTTTTTATATATCCTAGGACCTGCTCAACTGCAAGAGACTTAAACAGCCTTTGTGAACATTGTGTTGGTGCTGGAGCAATGGTTATTGAGTGTCATTCCATAGTTACAAGTTTGTCAATGCCTTCCTCATTTACCAAGCCCGTAAACAAATAACCTAACCTTTCATTTGTGGATGATTCATGTTTAAATCTCCCCATGATTCCCTGCGGATATTTGTTTTAATGGAATTTCCTTTCTTAATAACCAAAAGATTATTGAACTCTTGTTAGGGGCATAATTTGCAATGTTCTAGTCACTGAGTTATGATTTTCTTGTGTTCTTGTTTTAATTGTTGTGGCCAAGTTTCAGCTCAGCCAATTCTGTTGTTGATTTCGTAATGTTGTTATCTAAGAATCAAATTGTTTACTCCCTTTAATAGAATCGGCCTGCTGAGCTTATTGCGAAATTTTTGGATGAGAAGCTTCGTGCTGGAAACAAGGGTACTTCAGAAGAGGAGTTGGAGGGTACACTGGACAAAGTTTTGGTTTTATTCAGGTTCATTCAGGTAATGTCGTTTCTTTGTAATCCAGTGTCAGTGGATTAAATCTTTAGCATGTGCTTTCTGTTGTTCTTGTATCTTGGTTTTCTTGCATGATACTGAGGCATGTTTTCTTTTTTGTCTTTTTCATGAAGGGCAAGGATGTGTTTGAAGCATTCTATAAGAAAGATCTTGCAAAAAGATTATTATTGGGAAAAAGTGCTTCTATTGATGCAGAGAAGTCCATGATATCAAAGGTTAAGTGGTGAAAAGTTTCTGAATATATAATTTGGTAAATCCTTCTTCTACCAATGATATTAACAAGATTGTATTTCTACTGCAGTTGAAGACGGAGTGTGGCAGTCAGTTCACTAATAAGCTAGAGGGAATGTTTAAGGTGAGATACTATTGTCGATGCTTCTGTTGGAAAACTCTTATGGTCGTCTATTGGCAATGAGTTTTATTAAGTTGAGATTGGATTATAGCACTGTGCATGCTAATTTTATACTTTTTTGAAGTATTATAAGCTTGGAATAGCTCCAAAAAATAAACTTTTTTCTGTTGTATGTTTTCTGAGACAAGTCTATGATGCGCTGGCTTAATAGCTGTCAGACCTTGGAATAGCAACAAAAATATGTTTGACCTCTTGAAAACACATTGTTAGATGCCATAGTGGAAATGGTTTTGACTCTACAAAAAGAAATTTCGTATCTGTTTCTATTTGAATACTTTCAAGATATTTCACCATATTTATAAGTATTCAAGATGAGTGATAGATAATAATGCTTGGTGCCTTTACCGTGCTATTCTTATGAGGGAAGCATTACTTGCTATGACGTTTGCATTTGCAGTCTTTTTCTTTTTACTGTTTCTAAATGTCAATTATGAGCGATCATTATTACTTGGAGTTTGTTTAATATCTATTTGAGTTCTGTTTCCAACTGTTTCTTTGTTCCTAACCATCTTATCTTTTACAGAGTCATTCACACAAAACTACATGAACCTTGATACCTTGTCTGATTTAAATTGTTGAAATTGGTGCATTATTGTTCTTTATGGTGATTCATTTTCAGGATATTGAACTGTCGAAGGAAATAAATGAGTCTTTCAAACAATCATCTCAAGCCAGGACAAAGCTGCCTTCTGGGATTGAGATGAGTGTTCATGTCTTAACGACAGGGTGAGTTGAGATCCAATTGTATTTGACAAGCAGATACCTGGCATATAACCCTGCTGAATTTTGTTTAATCTTTGAATGGTTTCTATAGGTATTGGCCTACTTATCCACCCATGGATGTTAGGCTTCCTCGTGAGTTAAATATGTATCAGGTTGGGCACAAATACATTTTGGTTTTTTCCATTGTCAAAATTGTTCAAAAATCGACATAAAAGTTCTTATCACTTTTTGTGACAGGATATTTTCAAAGAGTTCTACTTAAGCAAATATAGTGGTAGACGCTTGATGTTGCAAAATTCACTGGGTCATTGTGTTTTGAAAGCTGAGTTTCCAAAAGGCAAAAAGGAATTGGCAGTTTCCCTATTCCAGGTTGGTCCATTTTTTTATCCACCACATTTCTATGGCCATTCCCTGTTTGTGTCTTTGTTTTGTTGGCCCATTCAAGGGCATGATCTAATAGTTTGGCATTCTATCTGTTTCTCCAGACCGTTGTTCTGATGCTGTTTAATGATGCCCAAAAGCTTAGCTTTCAAGATATCAAAGATGCCACTGGCATAGAGGACAAAGAATTGAGGAGGACTTTGCAATCTCTTGCATGTGGCAAAGTTCGTGTTCTGCAAAAGGTGGGTAGTGTCCATTTGTGTTGCTGATGTATTAGCATTTTGAATTACTGAATTCTTTTCTTCTGAAATAAGGTGACTACTTGCATAAAAACTTGGATTTTCATCAATTCATGTTTCCTAGTTCCAATGGAAGCACGATTCTTTCATTTCCATTTTCTGGGGATTAATGAGGTGCACATATTATTAAATTGATTATATAGTTTGTCAGGTTTTAAAGATTTTCTTTACCTCCAGGCTGTTGCCTGTGTTGTTCTATTTTGATCACAAGGAGAGGAATAGGAAGGCCAAATAGGACATGTATCTGAAAATGAAAAACCTCTTTTTAAGTACATGGTCCACCATTGGTAGTTGTTTGTAATATTCCTCTTCATTGTTTGTTTTCCAGGTGCCAAAAGGGAGGGATGTGGAGGATGGTGATGAATTTGTTTTCAATGATGGATTTACTGCACCACTATATCGTATTAAGGTACTTGCATTTATATTGATTCTGTAGTTCCCATTAAATAGCATCAAGCTTATATCTGTCCGAAGTAAATTACATATTTTATTCTTGACAAAGTCTTTCCGTGGAAGCAACTGACTTGCATGCTTTTTGTTAATCTTATATTGGAACCTTAAGCTAACACTCAATCGGAAATGCAGGTGAATTCTATCCAGATGAAGGAAACAGTAGAGGAAAACACAAGCACTACTGAGAGGGTATTTCAGGACCGACAGTATCAGGTTCATCTTATAAGTATCATCTAGAATCGAATTATCTGAGCTGTTGAGCAACTTGGTGAACTTGGAAAATAACAAATTGACGCGGCATATGTTGCAGGTTGATGCTGCCATTGTTCGGATAATGAAGACAAGGAAACTGCTAAGTCACACGCTATTAATAACTGAACTGTTTCAACAGGTTAATATACTTGACCTTACTATGTGAGAGGTTCTGCCCAATACGAGCCATTTGAAATTTGATGAAAAATCGACCTTTTTGGGTTGAAAAATGAAATAAGAACATAAGTGATATGAGTGGGAGTGAAATAGGGAGTTAAAGAAGCCTTTGCATTTGGATGAGAATTTCTTTTGTCTCTTGGTGGCAGCTCAAGTTTCCAATAAAGCCTGCTGATTTGAAGAAAAGGATAGAAAGCCTGATTGATAGGGAGTACCTGGAGCGGGACAAGAACAATCCACAAATATACAATTACTTGGCTTAACCCTTTGTAGATGATGAGGCGAATTTATATCCATCCTCTTGTAAAGGCTGAACATTCCCTTGTCAAGATTGATGTACAGAAACTTTGTAATTGTTTAATGTTCGTATGGTGACTTCTGTAAGTATATATATAAAGAAAGAAGATGTTTAGGCTCTCTTTTTTGCTACTTCTGTTTTTTGTTGTGGACTTTTGAGATAGGAAAACAAAAAGAATATTACATGAGTGAGGATGATAGAACTAGAAGGAAGCCAGAATGGATTTCCATTTCTTTTACGTGTAAATTTGATGGTATGTAAACATGAATTGCTTAGACAGAGCATATAACATAACAGCTGAGATCCTTGCTGTCCTCTTTCTTTCTCCCAGCGCTCCAAGTCTTCATACGCATGGTTAGTATATTTCGTTTGTTATGATTCATGGAGTTAACTTCGTTTTGTTCGGTCTATAGCATTTAGGTGGTTGATTTTTAGAATTCAAAGCACAAGAAAAGGGAAATTTCAATACCTCGGCCTTTTGGTTGGTTTATTAGGATGAAAAGCTCTTATGGCAATTGTCACGTTATGCACCTTTTAAAGCCCACAATAAGATGTTTGACTCAAAAGATTCTTATAGAATTCTCCTTAAAATTTTGGATGAGAAAAAGAAGACTCTAGAAACTTCTAGATGTGATGAAGACTTATAGAAGCCCTGGAAGCTTTTAGAATTTGGTGGAACCTTATGGAAGATTCTGGAAGCTTTTCGAACATGGGAGAATCTTATGGGAGCTTGTGAAAGTTTATGGAACATGGTAGAAACTTATGGAACATTATGGAAGAAGATAAAATGTTGTAAATAACGTAAGATGTATGTAGAATATTGAATGTAAGATGTAGGATGTTTACAAATGAAGTCTTTGAGGCTATTTATAGCCTTCCATCTTCTAAATAGATGGTTATAATCTATTTGATCTAATGACTTACATTGAATATTCTACATTCAATATTCAAGAAGAAGCTTTCTTATAAGCACCGTCTAAGCTTTCCTATAAGCACTATCTAAGCTTTCCTTTAGTCTCGAGTTATTTTCTAATTGTGCTAGTCTTATGCCTAGCATTTTCTAGTACGGTTGACTTGGTGTAGTAGAATAACACTCAAGCATTGCACGGTACATTGGTAAGAAGTCCAAGTTCGTGACAGTTGATATCAGAACCAGGTTGAAGATGTTGGGAGCACAAAGTGAGATCACCAACGTCGAAGGTTCAAAGCAATCAAGGAGAAGGAGAAGGTGGAGTTTGAGGAAGTTGAAGGGCAAGAAAAGTTTGAGGAAATAGACCAACACCTCGAGGG
This sequence comes from Erythroxylum acuminatum, assembly GCA_026284645.1. Taxonomy (NCBI): domain Eukaryota; kingdom Viridiplantae; phylum Streptophyta; class Magnoliopsida; order Malpighiales; family Erythroxylaceae; genus Erythroxylum; species Erythroxylum acuminatum. The sequence continues at coordinate 23,422,923 of JANKOD010000002.1, forward strand.
ACTCGAGAATGGGAATGAAGAAATCCGTGAGGAGATGCAAAGTTCCTTGAACGTTGCCACGTCAAAATGTCATAATCGTGTGAAGGTTTTGGAAGAGTCTCTCTAACTCGAGATTGCACTTCTTAAGGAGGAGCTTGTCAAACTTGTGGCGGAGCTCAAAGAAACAAAGGAGGAGTTCGTTCTTTGTAAAAAGGTCATTGCTCAAGGGGAAGCAATGCTGTGCATACGGTGCTCTACACTCCTTCAAGGGTAGACATTCCTAAACCAAAGACGTTCCGTGGGTTGAGAAATGCAAAAGAGATGGATAATTTCATATGGAGCTTGGAGTAATATTTCAAGTTTCTTGGCATAGAGGAGGATGCCAAGAAAATTAGTAATGCTTCTCTTGACCTTGAAGATGCCACCTTGGTATGGTGTAGGAGGCGACATTGTGACATTGAAAGGGGCATTTCCAACATCAAAACGTGGAGTGAGTTCAAGACGGAACTCAATCACCAATTCTATCTTTAGAATGTTGAAGAAGAAGCAAGAGCTAAGATAAGGTGTCTCTAACAAAAAGGAAGCATTCGAGAGTACGTGAAGCAGTTTTCCAAGGTACTTCTTGAAATTCTTAACTACCTAGATAAAGAAGCTTTCTTTGCATTTAAGGATGACTTGCAAAATTGGGCAATGATGGAGATTCAAAGACATGATGCTTAAGATCTTGCTACTGCCATTTCCATTGTCGAGTCTTTGATGGAGTTCAAGAGGATTGATTGAGTCCAAGTTTATTGTATAAATTTGCGACACTTTCATAGCTTTTAATATACTTTTTGACTCTTAATTCTTGATTTTGTGCTTAAATTAGTCCTCAAGTGTGTGCTTATATTTTATGCAATTTGATATTAAAAATTGTTACTAATTGATATTAATTGCGTTATAAATTTTTCTAAGGACAATTGATACTGCAAATTGCTATTTTTGATTGTAGGAGCCTAAGGAGTCAACATGAGGACGTGAGCTCCAGAACGTCCGCCATGGCGCACCACGAAGAAAGCTCGCCGTGGCGTAAGCTAATTATCCGGCCGCGGCGCACCATGAAGGAAAATTTCTCCGCGGCGTAAATTAATTATTTCGCCGCGGCGAGTGATCCAGAAAGTGCACGCCGTGGTGCAACTCTCTCGTCGTCGAGGCGAACAGTCGGGTATCTGGACTAAAATTGAAAAATTCTCTCACTGTTCCAACCTGACCCGCGACCCATCATTTAAAAATCATGCCAAATTAGGTTATACGGAGATTATTATTCGGCAGCAAGTGGAGAGACACCCCCTCGGCCGACATCAGACGATCATTCCCTCTCACCCTCGACCATCATCCAATCACCTCCGACTACCTCCATTGCCAACCTCACCGTCTATCGCTACTGCTACCATGGGTAACATCGGAGCTTTTGCTGTTGTGAGGATTTCCGAAGTCATGGACGACTGAATCACCATTCCCTCTTGAAGACGTAGCAATGGCTTGAGTTCACCGGGCTTCAAAAGGGAGTTATTCTACATTGTCAAGTTTAACTGCATAGTTGTAAATTTCTGAGTTAGGGTTTACGGCCGTGTAGTTAAATTAGCTTGGTTAGAGTTTAATCAAGTGTTGAACAATGTTTTGTGTTATGGATTTGCTTATATGTAGAACTTTGATGCTTAATATATGAAGTTTCATATATGTCTTTTTGGTGATTGTGTTAATCCTCTTTTATCT
>JANKOD010000002.1:23449585-23463347 GCA_026284645.1 Erythroxylum acuminatum
TTCCGGCTCAAGCTAACCTAACAATCCGATTTGACTTTCGGCTCAAATCTAACCTCACTAGTGATTTTTCGCTAATCACTAAGCTTACAATAAGAATGATAAAGATGAAAGATCAATGCTCAATACAGATTTGAAATGAGCTAAGAGCAATATAGAGCAAATCTGGAATTCTAGAGGAATTCTTTTGCTTTTTGGCTTTTTGGACTCTAATCTTTGATCTCTTGATGTTCTTCCCTTTATAAGCAGCCTTCTTAGTGAATATAGTCATTGTAGAAGTGATCTAGCCGTTGGTTGATTGCTACTAGCCGTTGCATGATTTATTCTTTCCATGTGTGGCTGATTTCCTTTGACAGATGCTGTTTTCTTCACTCATAACTCGAGGTGTCTTTTGCATACCTCGAGGTATCGACCTTCATAACTCGAGTTGTTCAATGTATAACTCGAGGTGTTGATTTTTCGGAAACATCTCCGCTCTGAGATAACTCGAGGTGCTCATGATAACTCGAGGTGTATAGCTTACCTCGAGGTGTGAAACATGTAACTCGAGTTGTATACACATTTTTCAACTTCGCTTGCTGATAACTCGACTTGTCTAATGTAGAACTCGAGGTCTTCCTCTCCAACGGGTATATTCCATTAAGTTCTCCATAATCTCCATGTTTAATGCCTTCCTTCTTTAATACTTCCCATATGTCTAATGCCTTCCTTCTTGATACTTCCCATATTCTTCTCAATCATTTAAAGTTCATTTCCTTCTTTAAAACTTCCCATAATCTTCTAGATTTCTTTCAATCCAATAATTTCTGCAATTAATTTCTTAATCAAGTCTATCTATCTTGTTATTATCAAAACACAAGTGGAATTAATTTTGTCAACCACCATTGGTCCAATAAGATTGAAATGGGAAAAAAAAAGCTTTTAAGTGCAAGTTAAGACTTGATTGGGTACAAGATTACAATTAAGAGTGATAGCTTTATGAACTCTTTCTTGGTCAAAAGACAAAATCAAAATAAAATATAATAGATAATTTAGGTTTCAAAACGGGTTATTTTGTGAAATCAAACTCGAACTGATCTAAAATTTAAATAAAAATGCTCAAATTTAATTTAAAATCCAATCAATTCAAGTAAAATCCATTAATTACAGGTTGATCCATTTTTGTTATCCTTGTGTTAGCTCGACTCAGTTGTAGTTGCTTCCTGGAGTAAGTACTCGATCTATGAAGCTTAATAATGCAGATTTCTTTCACTTTGTAAACAGACCGAGGTTATTACGATGACAAATATGCCCGATTCGAGAAGGAATTGCCACCACTTAGGCTTCTTTTCTTTTTTACTTTTCTGGATCTCACTGTGGACGCAGCCAACCACATTACTAAAATAAATTGAAATTCTTGTTAATTGATACTTTATTTCGGGTGTATCAAAATGGAAAACAAAAAGTCGAAGGACTATAGTGTGAAGGAATTCCCCGTACAAGCTAAAAAATAATCATTACTAATCATAAAGATTTCACTATAAAAATTTGATTTCTTATATGTGGACTATAGGTATATCGGTTTCCATTATTATTATTTTTTTGTCCTAAACCAGGGTATCCACCGGCAAACCCAGTGACTAATCCCTTCGTTAGTTTGTAGGCACCTCACAGGATGGGACAGTCGGTTTCCATTATTAGTGAACTTAATTAGCATTTTGCATTGTAAGATACAACTCATATACGTTTGGTAAAGTTGGAATCCGAAACCATTTTGATGTTGAATTCTATAGGCACTATAAATCCGTCAAGACAAATTCCAACGAATCAGATCCACGTTTTTCCTTCTAAAATTTTCATAAACCACTCCATTTTTTTACTCTCATCCTTATGTATATAAGGCATCACAATACATATCATAACCAACGCTCTGAAGCTTTTGCCTGAAAACTTCAAGCATGATTAATCCAAGATTAGACAGTTTTAGGGCAGCGGAATAATTCTAAAACTTTTTTGTAATTTTTTGTTTTTCAAAAATCAAAATCTTTTTAATTCTATAAAATGATATAAAATGATTAACACGTAATTATAATAAAAAATGAATCGAAATTTATATCTTATTCCGAAGCTTCATCCTTATCTTATCGTATCCCTCAAACTGTTTTCGAAACCGATCCATCTCAATCAATGTAACTGCACAATTGTCCGGCCTTTAACGATATCCACAGAATGGGTTGAGAGAACTCTGTAACTCTTACAAAGAGAGTTAAGCAAGAAGTACAAGTTCTACAGAACTTAAGCCTATTTATAATAAGTTTTGGATGTTTTAGTAATTTAAATGAAAATAAATTCTAATTTTAATTAAACTTTAATTATAATTATAAATAATTAAAATTAAATACCAATTATTCCAAAAAAGATCTTATATCTTATAGTAATCCTTATTTATTAAATATCTCATTTTGAATCATAAAGTTTATGAAATTTTACATTTAAGTCCAACTTGATTATATAACTTTGCCTTCTACAACTCATTCTTTACGTGAGACCCATTAGGTTTCCAAATATGTTTATAATGATTATAAATTCTAATCCTAATTTATAAATAGAATTAGATAAATTAAAGCTTATTTTAATTAATGTTTAATTTTTCAATTAAACAATTTATAATCATAGATCAAGATTAGCGTATAGCAACGCGTCATGACCATTCAAATATTTAGGAATGTCAAAGTGGTTTTGACTAACCTTTCCATACATGATTTTTTCATATAATTCAATAATTTCACCATACAATGTTCTAATCAGACATAGAGCATGAAATTAATGTCTATTCTATTTTAAGTCTAATATATTAGTTTTATTTCATTAGCTATTTATTCAAATAATGACATTTGTGAATTATTTACAAAGTGTCATTCCACCTTGGCCAAGATTTCTCGAATCAATACCAATCGAGAACAATGAAACATTCTCCTTAATTACTTTAGGGTAATGAATCTTATCTTGATCATACAACTACTTCTGTATAGTTTATGCTACATCTAATAACTATCAATTGATTGACTCATGATTAAACATGTTATAAATAGCATTAAAATATAACAATTCCTATACAAGATAACTTTGGAGACCTCTTACAATGAGAATTTTATAAATATACAAGTAATGTTCCAAATAGATTTTTCATATCGAGTTTGTTTAGTGAACTTGTTCTCTAACAAGCACCCACATGTTTGTTTAAGTATCTCTATGCTTTAGTCTATGAGATTGACTACTTCCTTCATAAGGAAAAACATAACGTGTACTAGTTTTTTTTTGTATTCTATTAACGTCTAATCTTAATAGAATAATGACTAGGAACAATCTATAGATAATACATAAATACAATATGATTCTAATAATTATAATCTTATTATAATTTTCATTTGCAATGTATAATTATCACATGAACTTTATCATATACATCTAAATATATACAAGATAAATAATGCCTTTAATTTATATTGTCACTAAGCTACATTCAAAACGATTGACTATAGAATATAAACTAACAGACAAAACTCCAAACTCTTAGGATTCAATGGATAAAAAAGCATAATACGATTTTACTAGAGTTCAACTTTTACTAAAATCTAGAATAATTTTCCAATGTGTCAGTAATAAAAATGTAGTACGAATATATCCTTTTGGAATCATAGACGTGTGGCAACCTTCTTATCATTAGCTTAATTCGATGTTTGAACTTCAATACTTCCTCTTTATTTTTTGGTTACAAAATATAATGCTACGATGAATTCAGTTATGCAGATGATGGAACCAATTGCCACATGCATGGATTGCAACAAGACATTAGCGCAAATGTGGTCCTTAAATAGGCTCTTGTTGACTTTCAAGACAGTTATGGCGGTCTTAGCTGCGCCAATACCAAACCAACCACAGAAGGAAGCTGTTGCTTCAAAGGGTGTCCCTTTCTGTTTCTAGTTTTACGGAAATGAAAAACTAGAGAGTCGCCAAGTGTATCCATTGAATTAATGACTGATGAAATTCGGATTCAGAAAAAAGAGTGATGGTGTGATAGAGATAGTGAAGTGCACCTGCATGGTCAAATACAAACTCTTCGGAAAGCGACCCGACTCTTTTCGGTAGACATTTCCTTGTCAGAATCTTCTTAGCCCTTGCAATTTTATTATTCGGTCATGAAATGCCCCTTCACCGCTAATTAGAGGGGCCACCTCTGAATAAACCCTTGAATAGATATGGATGTCTTAATGCAACAACTTTTTACATCTCCTCAAAACTTAGGTTCAGCAAAAACTGTTTTAATATTACTTTAGTAAGAGGATTAAATCCAGTCCAAGATTTTAAATATAGGATTGCGGCTAATAGGAGATTTTTACAGTAACTATGACAAGATCGAACAACCAATCCTCTAATTTCTGACAGTCGCTACTTAAAACTCTGCTCTGTCACTTATTCCTAAAATTTTAATAATAGGATTAAGTCGACACGTTTCTTTATTCTGGCAGCACTGGTATATAAGGCTTGAGGTTGACATGCCTGTGAAACAATTGAAGTGGAAGAAAGTTATAATTTAAATTCCAAGCATTTAATTAGGCAAAATGAAGTAAAAATGGAGATAGAACCAAGCGCAATTTTTTCTCGATTGCAGGGACTTTCCCACTTTCAGATTTGCAGGATGGCTGCAATCCCAACGTTTGGCGAATGTTGCCAGGAAGTTATATTTTGTGTCTTTCAGAGGTGGCTGCAACACCAACGTTTGGCGAATGTTGCCAGGAAGTTATATAACCGAAAAATTAATTGTAAGCCATGGTTGTCGGAATAGGTGGGGCCAACTTTTGGTTATTATCATTACCGTCAAAAATAAATGTTTTTGATTCATGGTATTGATGTGATGATGATATTTTTTGAAAATAATGGAGAAAAGTGTTAGCAGTTGAATTGAAAGTAGTTGCCTGCCTATAATAATAAAAGGAAAGTAACAGATAGAGATTTTGAAGTTTAGTAATAAACTTGCATTAATTGCATAAGGGTACTAGCATTGCAGTTACATGTAAACTAAACAACACAATGAGAAAAAGGAAAACTTTTTTGTTTCCCATCTATGGCAGAGTCGAGTTGAGTCAACTTCTTCACCCCTATATGGAACTTTGACAAAACCCTAGATTTTGCTAAAACAGGGAATTTGACCGCATTATTTTAACTGCTTGTATTATTCTCAAATAGCCCAAGCCTGTAATCAGCCAATCTTGATTTGTAGGCAGAGATTTTGTATTCACACCATGTGAATTCCTTGTATAGGCTGCCTTCTCCTTCTGCCAGTAGAGAGGGTAAAGGTGCTATCTTTTCACTCAAAGGTGGACCGCCAAAGTAAATCATGGAAATTCTCGATTTCATTTTGTCAGCCATAACTCTATGCTTCACACTCCTAAACCTTCCATTAGTCATTACCTGCATAATCACACATGCCAATCAATTTTGGGAAAATAAAATAAGTGCACAAGGTATTACTTCCTTTTTTTCTTGCCCAGTTCCCCAGGTATATTTCATAAGAAACTTAGGTGGGTCCAGTAGAAGACCATCAATGGGCATTTAGAAGAAAGATTCGTTTCCACTAATTGTAAGGTACTAGACTGGACTGGTTCAGAGAGACAGAGAGGCTGTGACAAAAAAGAAAAGAAAACCCAATAGTATTACATATAAAATAACCTGGTTACAAAAACAAAAAGACACGTTCTTGTTAGACTAACAGTAAAGGAAGTTTACCTGTAAAGCATCTCCAACATTGATGAAAAAAGAGGTCTGATCAGGTGGGACTGAAACCCAAGTCCCATCTCTGGTACAGATTTGCAGGCCAGTTGTGTTGTTGGATCTTAGGACAGAAATTATCTGAGGGTCAGTGTGCTCCCCAAACCCAACCAAATTTCTACCACTCAATGCTTGCAGTTCTGGGCATGGTGGATAGTAGTTCAGCCTGAAACACGAGTCACTCTTCTCATCTCTTAACAGCTTACTCAACACATTCCTAGGCTCTATCCCCAAGCCATCAGCCATCAATTCCACTACTTGGAAAGCCATTCTCTTTACTGCCAATACGTAATCTTCCACAGCAGAGCTACATAAATTCCAATAAAACAAACTCAATTACGGCAGAACTTATTTGCATTGAAATCTTTTAATTAACGTGTCGACTAATAACTCATTGACCCTAGAAGAGAGAGTCATTAATTTTAGTACCGTCGTAAATACTAACCGGAATTTTTGTGGACTTCCCCGAAAAACGGCGAGGCTTTTCTGGGAGGTGACTTGGGGGTTGGTGTTGAGTAGGAGATATTCAACCCAACCAATGTCACCATTAGGGCCAATTCTCTTGTCTCCGTAGCCGAAAGGATCAGCAGGGCCAGCCTTGTCCTTGTCGGACTGAGGGAGGTTAAAAAAATTTAAAGCTTGAGTTTCCAAGTTGATCATGGACTCCAATGAGACTCCATGATTGACCAACTTAAAGAGCCCAATCTCCTCACATGCCTTGACCATGAGGGTCTTTGCGTCGGGGTCTGCGAGGTCTATGACGGGAATCTCGGTGGACAAGTTGGTGGGCTTGTATGTTTTGATCAAAGAAAACTGGTCTAAAGCTGGCTGGGAAAGAACAACCATGATTTTTGGTATTGAGTTGCAGAGGAAGAGAGAAATGAGAATGACAGTGAGGGTGAGGGTGAGTGTGAGTGTGAGTTGATTAGATAGTAGGAGCAGAGGGTGGTGCGATGGGAGGATATAAATTGGCAATTCCAAGTGGGAGGGAGAGAGAGCTAAATGCTGCACCAGAGACTGACTGATAAAGAGGACAGAGGCGTACACAACAATGGCAGGGTCCATTTGGGCCTGTATGCCTCAATTTCCTTTTCTGTTTTTTCTCGTCTCCAGTAATATGTGAACATTTCCTATTACTTCAATAATTAAATAAAGGTTCGACGGTAAACTTTGTGAATTGATCAGATAAGTTCTCCATCCCTTCTCAAAATGAGCAATTCCGGAAGTGGCCAAAAGGTAAGGAACACAAATAATGAAATTAACACAGAAACAGCGAAAGTATACATTCACATTATATGTATATATATATATATATATATGGGTCTTATCTCTATCTTGACCTGAACTCCTTACATCTCACATGGAAAGTATATACATGTAATTTACACTTAATATCTTTTTTTGAGGAGTAATTTACCCTTTATATCACTAGCAAAATGCTTTGTAACATGATAAAGCATTTGCCAAAGTGAATGTGATTGGCGAGTCGTTGTTTTATCCCAACATCCAAGAGCTCTTCCTCTTGCCCACTTAATCTTTAAAACTAGACGTATGTTTTAGCTATACCTTTCCCATTTGACACGGATGTCGTGAACTAGACTCATATGCACTAGTATCCTGATCGGTTGGATGCTGTATATCTTATAGAATATACTCTAGATAATAAAGAATGCTATTCAACGTACAAAGAAATAGACTAAGGAAAATATAAAGAAATATACTAAGCTCGTGCCATATAACGTTAATTCCATTTGATATCTTAATTCAATGCTTAATTTAAAAGTATTATACCAAGGATGAAAGCCTAATTAAAAGTCATGCGTGGGTACCTTTTAGGCAAATAAGTTTATTATATTAAGAATATCCTTGATTGCTCAAGGTAGCTGGATGCATTGACAATCCAAATGATACAACTTAAGTTTGGATCATATAATTCTCTTTGTGGTGAGAGTTTTTAAGTTATTCAGTCTTAGCACGAAAAATGATGAACATCATAGACGATGTAAAATAGACCAAAGCTGTGATGATACTTCCTAATAAAAAATAATAGAAATTGAACATTAGATAATTATAAGTGACATCTTCTAAAAGGCGTATATATCTATTTAGTATTTATTGCCGTCCAACGGATATCATTGACTAACTGGAAAAGAATGGGCAAAGACAAGAAAATTATGCAATTACAAAGCCGCACGGCTTTCTTAAAAGAATGTGGATCCCAACCCACTTATATTTTTCACAAAATCTTCCCTTATTTTTTTAAAATGATTTAGACGTTTTTAGCATTTTGGAAACAATTTCTTTATTAATTAGGAGAAAAGTTGCATACATATTACTGAACTTTCTCAAATCTCGCGTATTAGTAAGATTCATATTAAGTGTTGTTGTTGACTTTGTTGTTGATAACGATAAAGAGTAAGATGATACATTCTTTATCATCGGTAATTAATTTACAATTCATGTCTCAAGTGCCTCGACTTACAATCCTTTCCGTTCGTTCCATGATGGCAGAGGGACAGTTCTGTTATTATTGTTCACTTCGTTACCAAGCTGCATATTGCTTCATCTATTCAATTTGTTAACCTATTGTTTGTATATATTATTATTATTGTTATTTTCTTCACTCCTATACAACTGAGACTTCTCTTTTAATTAATAAAATATTGTTGTATTTACTTAAACTGAATCCTTTCACATCAACAAGTGTCATAGACCCAAGTAAGAAAATGGAAAATTAATATAAATTCAATAAAACTTTGAAGCGAAACCTCCCCTAAATTGTTCGTCCCAATTCTTGGGAACTACTAATTGTTTGAATATCGTCGAAAAAAAAAGCACAATAATGTTCTTGGAATATTCTCCCACTTTTCCTTATAAGATATAGTCTGAGCTCATGAACTTGAAGTCACAAGCTTGTTGTGCTGAATTAACTAAGCACAATGGGACAGAATGCACTATATTCTTCTAATTCTACATGTGTCCTCTGCGAGATAGAGGAAGAATCAAGGCACCGCTTATTTTTCCTATGCCCTTTCTCCCAATTTATATGGGAGAAGATTTGAGAGTTGTGTCTTATTTCTAATGTAGGTATCACTTTTATGAAAGCTCTTGATTGGTTTCTGAAGCTGAACCATGTTTCTAACTACAACAAGCTGATATATATTATCTCCTTCACCTCCGCCATCAAGAAGATTTGGAGATAGAGAAACATCTGGCATTTTTCAGAATATTTTACAATGAAAATAACGCTTTTGGAAAAGTTTGCTCCAAAATACATGAAATGGGATTTTTATAACGGCCTTAAATGTTATTTCCTGGTAAATTAGATGTAATCCCATAAAAATAAATTAGTACTGATGTTTCTAGGAGAAACTTGTCCATATCTTTGACAATCCGGTTTGCTTTTGGAAGACTAGGAATGATAGCGCCTAGCTATAGTTTCTAAGAACATGAAAGTACACAAATCATCATTATTACTTACGGACATATGTCCAAAGATCCTAGTAATTTTCACCATTTAAAGGCATCAAATCAGAAGTGCATAATGTAAGGAGGTAAAAAAGGTACTCTTTGGCATGTGATTACATTATTTGATATTTGATTTTATCAGCGATTAGATGATAGATCATTATATCAGTTAATTTGATCAGTAAATAATATCAATTATTGGTTAAAGATATTTAGTAAAATTAATTATTTAATATTAACTGTTTATGTATAAAATGACTTATAATAGCATGACTTTAAAAAAATTATATGTATATGAGAATTATATCTTAATATTTCTTTGAATATTTCCGTAAGATTTTAAATTTTAGATATTTAATTTTAAAAAAATAAGTTTATAAATCTAATAAAAGAAATAGAACATATAATAACAATAATAATAATAATAATAATTAAAAATCGATCAATTTTAGTAAATTAATCAATTTTTAAAATTTAAATTTCTTATCTTATCTCCAATCATTAAGATATAATTTAATTTATCAAATTAAAAACTATTAAGAGTTAGATAAGTCTTAAAAAATTAATATCTTTTGATTTATAATTATATTCTATAACACATTCTTATATTGTGTTTTGTATCATAAAAGTTAATATATTATATTATCGTATTAATTGAAGCTTTATTATCGATATTTATTTTAAATCATATTTTATCATATAAGTTGATGTTGAAAATTAGTTAAATATTAGTATTTAAGAAATTATATGTTACTAAAAATAATTTATTCTAATAAAGAACAAATATTTTCATTGATAAATAATTCCAAAGTAATATACCTTTGTTAAAAAATTTACTTTTGAGAAATTAAAATAAGTTGTTGAAATCAAAATAAATTATTTCACATATATAATATATTGTATAATTTTTTGCATTTTACAAGTATTTTCTGTAAAAAAACTTTTATCATAAATATACAAGATGTTTAATATTTCATTAATATGCATGCGGGTTAATATAATAATAATATAAAAATAATCCATTTTTAAATTTAATTTAATATTTTTCTATAATTTATAAATTAATTAAATAATTTTAATAAATTAATCAATTTTTAAAATTTAAAATTTTCAACTTAAAATTTTATTTTAAAAATTAAAATTAAAATAAAAACAAAAATGAAAATATGTGTCATGCGCAATAAATGTCAAAGGAATGACAACAATGCAAATAATTCTTTTTATTTTTATCATTTTAATTTTAATTTTTTTATAAAATTAATAGTAATATAATTTTTTAAAAACAAAATATCGGTTCAAGAGTAAGAGTAAGGCAGTTAGGATCGACTCGCTTTCATCGATAGGTTACTACTAGTCGACAATGATGGAGCTAGGAATTTAAGATAAGAGGGCCTAAATATGTAAGTTTTTAAATTTTGAAGGGCCCAATATACCAATAAGCTCTAAATAACTCTGTCTTTGTATATATATATTAATTAATTAAAAATTAAAAGCTTGACTCCAATAGTACACTGAATTCTCCACAATTTATAAAAATTAAAAATTCAGTGTACTACGAGACTCCAACTAGCTACATCCCTGCTAGTCGACAACAATGGATGAGATGGAGAAAGTACAGGTTTTTAACGATATGCTACTACTAGTCAGACAACAATAGATGGGACGGAGAAATTTAAGGGTGACACGGAAAAAGTGAAACAGCCACTCCGTGGCCCGCTTAATAACCGACAGTTTCTCTCATATGCGGCGGGTAGGCTAGCGGAGGACATGAAAGTCCCATGGTTCGCATTTTGGGTGCCAACACCTTATGCCTTATTGGCTCACTTGCACATGCATCTCATTGCTGAAATCTACAGAAATGGTGGAGACCAGACCCTAGAGGCCATTCCAGGGTTATCTACACGTACAAAAGATAAGTTATGAGAATCATGAAAGTAACTTTAAGATTGATAAATTGTCTAAAATTATGCATCATTAAACTAATTTGTTGTTAATAGAAAACAAAAAAAGGCAAAGTTTAATTTTTTGTCAATAGAAAAGAAAAAAACATCATATACTAAAGATAAGTCAATCAATTAAATATTATAGGATTAACCAAAATTAAAGACCAATTATTAAGCCAAATTATAGTGTTTTATAGACAGTGATCCATCTTCCAAGCATGAAAAGAAACTGTGGACATTCTACGTAAAATGTCAGAATGAACTACTTAACAAGCAATGAAATCAAATTGCTATATAAAAATAATTTATGTTCCTTTTTTAACAGAAGTCAACATTAGGAGATCTTTTCAGAAAAATTAAAGTAATTTTTTTTTTTAGAATTCCAAAATTTAGGGTTATTATATAATATATATGTGTGTGTGTGTTAATTATAAAACTTATGGATAATTTTATGATTTAAAAATGTATTTAAAACGGTGTCTAATACTATTTACTCCTTCTTATTTAAAATAAAAGTCGTTTGAGAGGAATGCACACTTATTAAGAAAGCTAATGAAATGTTTAATACACCCTTATTAATTGCATGTTAAAGTGCCTTGAAAATATAATCTGTGTAATTAAGATGTGAGAGAAATTAAATGGTAATTTTTGGAAGTAAAATTATAAACATGTATGAAAAGTCACGAACGACACTTATTTTGAATAATTAAAATCTCTCTAGGAGGGAGTAATATGGTATCATATAATCCTATAATTAAATTCTAAACAGCATTCATAACATTGGTTAAACGGATCCATATTACACAAAACGAGATATAGGTTACTTTTGGATCATTATTACTGGTTGAAAAATTAACGTCGTAACTCATAAGGCTATAGCCATAGGTTGTTTAAGGCAACAACAGAGAAATTAAGCAGAAGGAAATAACACTGAAGGACGTCCTACTAAGATGTGATAAGGCTAATCTTCAAGTTTATTAATTCTGTTATAGCAAATTTATTATTAATGCGGATTAAATTTGATTCGTTGTAATCCTCTCCTCTATCCACAGAAAGAGACCAAATCGTTGTCGGTGGATGTTATTGTTTGGTACGGGGGGAACTGAGAAATCTCTGTGGATTCCCACGGGCTTAGAACTGAGAAATCGTTCCTTCCCCACAGAAAACCCTATATGTGGCTGCAATGTTATGCCACGGCTATCATTTGACGCCTAACAATAACCGACAGCCGTTCCTTGGCTATTCTGACAAACCTAACAGCAACCAAAAAGTAGAGAGACTCGTTGTAATCTACACCATAGTCTTTATGTCTTTCCTAGATCTGCACTATCATGTCCTCGCCTACCCCAAATCATCCTCGTTCCCCCAGCTACCAGCACACTGACTCGCCGGTGATCTTATATTTGCTTCATTAATCGGCAAATTTGTTTCCAAGGGAACGTAAGGATCTTTTCTAATCATGGTGCGTTGTCGTTTGGCATGTCCCTATGTGAAGATGAAATCGTCTGTTCCACAATCCTGTTCTTATCCTGTGCCATAGCATGACATCCGCGTAGCTAAATATAAGGATCGAATCTTATTTTGTACTTATAACTTTATATCAATCTTATTTTATACAATACCATCCACACAAATATAGAGGACTTAAAGAAATATGTCGATGAGATCGTATAGAATAGAGTTGATAGATGTCATATAATGGCACAGGGTGGGAATAGGGTTTATTGAACATACGATTTCGTGACCCTATGTATGGATACTAGATATGGTTCCGTTAGCGACTCTTTCCTTTTCCACGTGTTTTATTGGAGAAATTTAGGGGGCAGTTGATTGGGAATGGTAATATGTATTACAGAATAAAATAAATCAATAATGTATTTTCGTTTTTTATCTTTGCCGTACATGTGTAAGGCTTGTATGCCTTCTGGGGTTTATTTATACCCTTTGTATAATCTTCTTAATTCAATTTTTTTCATTCCCCATAATACACCTCTCTCATTGTTCTTCATCTTCAATCTTCAAACCGTCCGCATCTTATCAATATGAATGAGAATAAATATAGTGAGAAATATAAATGGATATAGTCATTATAATTATGATGGTTGGTTAAGATAAATGAATGATTACCATTATCATTGATAATGATTGGTTTGTAAAAAATATTGAGAAATAAAAAGTTGATTATATTTTAATTAATTAATTAAAATATTTTAATGAATTAATTAAAATATTTTAATGAATTAATTACAATGTTATTAAAATTACAATATTATTAAAATTAATTGTATTGTAATTTATTTTATTTTAATTAATTAATTAATTCGAATATTGTAATTAATGAATGAATTATATTTTAATTAATTATATTGTAATTAATTAATTAGTGATAATATTTTAAATAATAATATTGTAATTAATTATTATATTGTAATTAATTAATTACAATATTTCAATTAATGAATGAATTATATTGTAATTAATTAATTATATTAATATAATGAATAAATAATATTATTTTAATAAATTAATTAATTATATTTTAATTA
>JANKOD010000002.1:23490637-23504472 GCA_026284645.1 Erythroxylum acuminatum
TCATGAAAATCATTTTCCTAAAGTCATTTTGACTTAACAACATTCATATCAGTCTCATTGTCTTTTGATAATGTGTAACTTTCATGACGCGTGCTTCCTAATTTTGCCTTGAATTTCTATTCGAGACCATATTTTTATCACATGCATTAACATGGATATGATTATACATTCTTTGCTTTTCCGAACTACATTAGCCAAATAGCCTACCCCATTAACATGTTTTTTCCCTTGTTAATCAAACCTTTAAGCCTTATTAGCCTTTCTTTTTGTATCAACCATATTACATTCTTTATACTTAACCAATTTTCCTACCCAAGCTATAAAGCTAGTGGAACATTTGTGATTGTTGAGTTTGTGGATATACAAAAGTATCAGTAGGGGGTGGGTATGCATATGTGCAGGTTGGTTATAATGTTTGGATGTTTTATTATGTCTTATCATTGAAATTCCCATGTTAATGTATTTTATTTTAATGTTAAAAAAAGAAAGGAAAATAAAGAAAGAAAAGAGAAAAACACAAGAAAAGAAAAGAAAAGAAAATTAAAAAGAAAGAAAGAAAGAGAGAGAAAAAGAATGAAATTTTTTAAATAAATTTATCAAGGAGGAAGTGCATATGAGTTTGCAAAGTTATTGATAATTAATGCATCTTCCTAGAGTTGAAATGAATGTGTTATTTGAGTATTTTGAATATGAGGTAGATGTTGGCTTGGGAGGTTCACTCTTGTGGTTTCAATGTATTATTGACATAAATTGTATGAGTGATTCCTTTGGATTGGTGTATGCTTCATCTTGTTGGTGTGTGAGAGTTGAATTAGGTTGTGAAATATAAATGTTACATTCATCATAGCTGACGGTACCCAGTTTTGATGAGTGTTAACTTGAGCACTTGATGCCACATTAAGTGTTGTTTTGTTTCACTAGCTTAATGGCTTTTAAGTTACTTGAACTAAATCCATCTCACCTTATCTTTACCCATATTACAACCTTGAAAATTCCTTTGATTCGTGATTTTCCATATGAATTTTAGTGGTGGAGAAATGAAATGATATGCAAAGTTTCCTTTACAAGCAATTAGAATGGACCAAATACGAGTTAGCGGATTATATTGTTAACTTGATCAGGAAGACCTTAATTGGCCATGGGATGCAGAATCACTTATGTTTGGCTATTAGAAGACGTTGGCAGATCTAGATGTGGGCTGTTTTTGGTAGCTGAGTGTTAAGTTTCCTTTGTTTGTTTTGACAGTGGTTTTGTGATAGTGGCTTGAAAGGCTACTTTCTCTTTTTTGTTTCTCCTGTATAGGTGTGATTTTGGTATTCTTTGTTCATTGTAAACGATGTTCCTTTAGTAATTTCAAGTATTTTAAAATTTAAAAAAATGATATGCAAAGTTGTGGATTGTTATGATCATGAATGGTGTTGAGTGTACCCGTCGATATATTTATTTAAACACATTTTTTGAGTCTACCATTAGGTTGATTAGTTTTTGAAGATGATGAATGTTGATTGATCATGAGTAAAAGCTTAAAATGTTGACATCTTGCTATGATTTTTGAAAGACACTTATCTTTGCTTGTGATTATGTATTCTTGGAATGTATGGGCAATGAGTCAATATTTTTTGGTCTTTGAGCTTAATTTTGATGTTTTGCTTGAGGACATCCAAAAGCTAAGTGTGGGAAAAATTGATAGTGCTTAGTTGATTATGAAATTATTCCATAACACTTAGTGATTATTGATGTGAAATTGCTTAAGATACTCACATTGACTCATATGTGATTTTAGGCACAATTTGGAAGCAAATAAGTTAAAGTGAGTCAAAAGCGCGATATTTGGGTCATTTTTTGAAGATTAATTTTCACTTGTCTTGATGGAGTAAGAAGAAGAAATTAAAAGACAAGAAGAAAATTAAAAGAAGAAAAAAATGGTAGCCGTTGGGATAAATCACCAAAAAGGCACAGTAATAAGCATGGAACGACAATGCAAAGAGGAGAGCTAAGAAGACCAAAACGTAGGCATCTCACGCAAACAACACCTATATTTAACGCAGACGTTTGCGTTAAATGCAAGCAATGTCTGCTTTCAAATGAGAAGGCCATAGGTTTTTAACATAGGTGAATAGTAGTGTGGCCAACATCTTTAATTGTCAGTGAATAGTAGAGAGAATAGAGAGCTTGCGCAAAAATAAAGGGTTATGCAGTGAAGAGAGCAGCTAGGGATCTTCGGTAGGGATACTAATAAGGGCTGAAGTACTTTTTCGGGAGAGACCCATGGAGAGCTAGATATCTCGATGTCAGTTTAGAGGTGACATTGGCAATGACGACACGGGTTAAGTGTATTTCATATTTTGTTGTTTCTTTCTCTCATTAGAAATTAATTGTGTTATGTTATATTAATTGATTTAGGTTTTACATATGGATAATCAAATTTTCATTATTGTTCAGTTATTTGTGTATAAACCCATTGGGTATTGTGAAAAGATAATTTTAATTCATTAAATCATTTATTTACAAACCCATTGCTAGAATTTTGATATAATCTGTAATTATTATGTTGAAATTTATGTGTAGCGACTAATGATTTGTAATAATTAGGGATAACATAACCTATGTTAAATGACGCATCGTATGTGATTGTTGCCTTAATTGATCAATTTTCCTAATTCGTAATGCTACTACCTAATTAAATCTAGAGATTGTATCCTAGGTTATTTGGTGGTTAGGTTTACTTAACGATCGTATCTTAATTAAACACTACCTAAGGTAAAACTCAGGTTAATTATTAACCCACATTTAATTGTTACTAGAAGAGGTTAGAAAACAACAAATCCATGAAATATGTTTAATTAGGGTGTAGGCCGAGATTGAATCAAAGAACCGAGTCCCTACCAAACTCCCCACTTTTATCATTTTTTGCATGTTTTCTTTAAATTTTTTTTCATTAGGTTGGTTTTAGTTTATTTTCTTATTCAAAAATCCAAACCCCCGTTTTTCCTAAACACCAATTAATTTCATTTCAACAACTTTTCACACACTCTATGTGGGATCGACCTAGACTCACCACTATTATAGTAGTAGTCTAGTTATTTTATTTTGACTAACGTTACAACATGCTGTCATGCTTAAATTTGATTTCTTGCATTAATTTAGAATTCTCATTTCAATCACTCCATATTCAATTGTTTACTTTTCTGTTCAGTTTTTATTTTCATTTTAATTACTTTTTTAGGTCTTAGATAAATTAGGATTTGATTAGTTCACTAATTCCACGTGGGATCGACACCTCATATGCTACACTATGATCTGTGCACTTGCAGAATATTGAGGGTTTTATAAGATCAAAACTTACTCAATAGTAATCGATCTCATAAATTAAAGTATGGAAATATTTAAACTAACGTGTGGGTGCTTATTAAATAATAAGTCATTGAACTGACCCAACTATGAGAATCTTAAATGGAATATTACTTATGTATTTTTGGATTTCCTCATAATGATAGTTATATAATTGATCTTTAGACTTGAGATTACCAAGGTATCTTGGGAGGGAGTTATTGTGTTTTAATGCTACTTATGAACTGTCCTAGGATAATTTAATCGGTAGTACTTAGATGCAGTATGAACCATATGGAGATAGTTGAATAAGTCAATAAAGGATTCGTCATTCTAAAGTAATTAGAGAGAATGTTCTTCTTTTCTTGATTAGTAGTGATTTATGAAATTCTCTAGCTAGAGTGAAATGACATTTGAAAAGGCATTTTCAAATATCAATTATAAATCAATTACTAATTAGCAAGAATGAACAAGATTGGATACGAAAGAGTAGACATTATATTCATACTCTGTCTAATTGGAATATTGGATGACAAAATGATTAAATTATATATCATAACTATGCATGGATAGATTAAGTCAAATCACATTGACATTCCTGATATTTGACTAGTCATGACATGTTGCTAGATGTCAATCTTAATTTATGATTATAAATTATTTAATTAGAGAATTGAAGATAAATTCTCTAATTATTCTAATTATGAATTAGAATTAGAATTTATAATCTTTGTCAATATATTAGGAACATAATAGGTTAGGCAATAAAAAATAGTTTGTGAAGGAAAAATTAATTTTAATTAAGTTGGACTTAATTATAAAATTTGAGAAACTTTAGGGATCAAATATGAGATATTTGATTTTTATTAAAATTAAATTAATTATAATTAAAGTTTGGTTTTAATTATAATTAAGGTATTTAATTAAATAGAAAATTTAAAAACTCTAATGCTTTTTTGTGAATAGAAATAAGCATCAGGGAACCAGCACTCTTGCTTAATTCCTATCAAATGTTGAGAAGAGCTTTTATGGATACCGTTAGAGGCTGAATAAGTGAATAACTTATAGTTGACACAGTAAAAAGCTTTTAAAGGATTTCAACAAGAAAATCGAATCAAGTTCAATTTTTTTTATGATTCATTTTGTAATATTCAAGTTATTCAACTATCAGGATCGGATAAGAAACTATAAAAATCTAATTTTTCTATTATGCTAGTGATTCGATCATTGTTAGTTTCCAAAACAGTGGGTAAAGAAGGTGATGAAGAATATCAAAAGATTGAATCGCAGTTAAATAGTGTAGCTCTCAAAATTGAAGACGAGGGTATATCATCATCCTATAAGAGATAAGTCGATCCCAATATACTAGAAGCAACCAAAGTACAAGGAAATCTTGTCATAAAAAGGAATAAAGAATATATTGAGGATGAACTATATGAAAATGTTGATACTCTAGTCGAATATAATAGCGATGAAGAGTCAGATGATCATGCAATTAATGATGATGATTTTAATGACCTTGATTATAATGATTGAAGGTATTATAAAAGTGCTCTTTTTATTGTCTTATTTTAATGTTAGTAATATTTATGTTGTTAATGTAATTAATGTATCATGAAAGTGTTTTTTCTATTGGTTATTGTAATGTTGGTAATATGTATCTTACTAATGCAATTAATAATAAGGATTGAATGTATCTCCATTATGATGATTGAATATATCATAAAAGTGTTATTTCTATTGTCTTATTGTTAGTAACATTTATGTACTTTTTCTTACAGATATACAACATAATGGAAACTAGTAGAAACAAAGGGAAGAAGGTGGGAGCTATGTGAATTATAGAACGGAGGGATGTGCCACTTCAATCAGATCAATCAGTTAGTGTAAAAAATTCAATTCCTAGTTAATAACAGCATTCTACCTTAAAAAATAATGAAATTACTCACGTAGGATTAGAGTTTCGATACCTTCAAATGAATATATATATATTCAAATATATATTTTTCTTATCATATTCTTTTTTAAGCCATAGGAAATAAAGTTTCTTCTATTAAATTTACAAAACTAAGCAACAATTATATTTTATCTTTAAGTCATACACAACAACTTTATTTTTCCTCAAAAACAACAAAGCTACTAGTGTAGGTTTGTTAATCTTTAATAACTTGAACTAGACTTATGCCCAAATATATATTTATATATTCTAATATTTTCTTATTATCATTCATTTGTGAATAGCAATGAATGAATGTTATAATGAAATGTAAGTTATCAATATAAATTGATGCTCAACAAGGTCGTCCTGTAAATAAGGTCCAATCTGTAAAATTGTGAAGTGAGTTGGGAATTATTACGAGAATGGAAATACCTTGTTTAAAAAATGTTAAGGACTTAAAGGAAGATAACTTTCTTAAAAAATGCTCTTAAAAAGTTGCTATAATTATACAATATTTAACTTTATGCAATATTTTTCAATGATTTTGATATTAATGACATTTTTACTTATTGTTCATAATTCAAATTGAATATTATGGATATTAAGAACCCAAATATTTTTAACTATGTTACTTCATTATTGAAACAAAGGACCAGGGATTGTTGTTTCAAGTTGCATAAGTATTATAAATCTTTTTCTTCTGAAGTAGAGGCATGAAGCCATATTCTCGAATGAATGTCTGAAGAAAATGGGAATAGTTTGTGTGATTATTAGGCTAACTTTATAGTTCAAGTTTGTTTTCTTTGCCTTCACATTTGATTACATTGACGTTGTTAAATGATTTGACACCTAAGTTATGTTTTTTTCTTAATTTAGGAAAAAATGTGAGAACGAAAGGACCAATAGATTAAAAATGAAAACACTTCATAATCAAGGGCTAAAGTCAATTGTAGTTATGTAATATGAATAATTAAGATATATGTTTGCAAGTTATACTTAAATCAATAAGCACTACATTATTTATTATTCCTTTTTTTTGTTTCATAAAATAGAGCGAGAAGTACCTACACAGACAAAAGAGTGATAGGATCACTCTATATAAAGTCACTCACTATAAAGAAGGTAAAAGATGAGTTTCAGAAGAAGCAGAAAACAACTATGTATAGTATAAAATTCTGTTCAATATTTTTTTTTCATTTATCAATGTAGTAGTATAAGTAGTAATATATGGATTGGATATTTTTTATTTATTTTAGTATAAGATGCAAGAGTTATTAGAGAAGTCTTTGTCTAATGAGAATGAGCTCAATGCAGAAGACATTTTTGATACAGTAGTTGATACTTGTTCCATCTACGTGAAATGCCTTGGTTACAGCCCTAAGTCAAATGTTTCAATATCAACATATAAAACAATCAATGAACACCTTGTAGAGAAAAAATAGCAAGCTTAAGGCTACATTATAACCTGAAGTAAACATGGGACAAGAAACTCGTGCAAAATAAGTAAAATATGCTATGTTATTCACAAAATTACTTGGCCCAAATTATGATAGAAATGAAGAGGAAAGTTAAGGGTATTAATTTTCTCCTCTACTTTTCCTATCACTTCCTGTAAGTACTATAATTTAATTTTAATACTTCTTTTCTTGGATTACAAAATGGATGAAGATGCAATTGTTGACTGTTTATGTTATGAATGGTAAAGTTATGTAGTGTTTGCTTTAATCAAAACCAAATACTTACTATATCAATACTATAACAATATTTATAGTTGATTTTAACCAACCTTTTTAGATGCTTACATGTTCATGGACATAGACAACACTAGGTAGTCTTTTAGGTTATGTTATAAAATTTTATAATATGAGAATTTGTTTTAGTATGTCAAACATATTCTAATTTGTCAAGTGAACTCTTTATTTATTCTTTTTTCTATAAGAATTATTCAAGTTGTCATTAATATATTGTACAAAAACAAATGATCATCCTTTAATGATATTTTTCTGGTAAAATTTAATAATATTTATATAATTTTACTTTGTCTATTCAATGCTTGACATTTTGAATTAATAATATTTTTTACTTTTTAATTTTATAATAATTAGCAAATAATTCACAATAAAAACATGTCGATATATGATATACAAAACATATTGCTCAAAATCATGGACTAAAAACATAACAAATAACATTTTGCGACATCATTAAAAACATAGCAAATAACATTTAGCTAGGTTATAAAAAACATAGCAAATAATATTTGACTAGGTTATGAAAAACATAGCAAATAAAATTTGGCTGTGTTATAGAAAATTCAACAAATAACATTTGACTACTTGATGGAAAATTTAGCAATTGGCTACATTATTATAAATGTAGCTAATACTATATACCTACGAACAGGAAAACATAGTAAAAAGCTATTGGCTTGTTTTAATTTCATTACCAATTATTTGGCATTTTTCCAACCAACATTCAATTTTAGCTCCATTTTTGTAATGTTTTAGCAAAGAAATTTTTTTGTAGCTAATACTTTCTGTTTAGGATTTCTAGAAACATTGCTTATAATTTTTAGCTATAACAAATTGGCGACAGTTTATGCAACAAAACAAAAAGGTCACAAATAACTATAGGTCAATTTTTGGAAACAATTAGCTACGTTTTTTTCCGGAGCCAGTTGTTTACTTTGTTACAGTGACATGTGATTTCTAGTGCACTTCTATTCGACCAGCAATGGTTGTACGATTCATAATAACAGGAGCGTAAGCAAAAACATTGCATGGATTCTGATGATCTTATGTTACAAACGAGAAAGGTTACGTTTTGGTCAAAAATTAAAATGGCTATAAATGGACGTAAACGAGTCTTTCAATTTTTGCAGAGAAAGGAATCCACTTTTTGCTTCCTGCACGACAAGTAAAAGCTAGATTTCCAACTAGAGAAGGCTATCGATTTAACGCATGCCCGTTATAAATCTTTCCTTTCACCTCGAAGCAGTCTAAGTTTCTTTTTACAGAGATCCTTGTGTAGCACTTTAAAATTTCTTCTATCGTTGTTGATAAAATTCTTGTTCTTCCCTTGTTTTTTTCCTGTTGCTTAACAGCTTTTCTTTAAGCAAAATAAGAAAGTATAAAGTCTGAAGAATATTTTGCAAAGCGTATTCCTTTGCATCTAAGATAAGGTATATACTTATCCCTGGTCTCTAATGATTCTAATGCGAAGTTCCTTTATCCATCCAACAAGACTCGGATCAGAATAATTCAACCCCATCCAACAAGCTTTTATTACAGCTCTCAACGGACACCAATAAAAACTAGTTCCATCATTTTAACCATTAGTCCTAATAGTTCAAAAGCTCGAAGAACATTTCATTAGCACGTATTAAGTAAAAATTTACTGGTTTAGAGGCAATAGTATAACCAAAATCTGAAATGTCTTCCTTCGCATATGCCTTCATGAAGAATTGCGATCTACATTTGGAAAATCTGTGCGATATTTTTACCTTTAATACTAAATACGGAGCAATAGCAGCCACAGGAACCACCATTTTCGTTCTTGCAGGAGTTTACATAGCGTCAGCATATATAGAACGTGCTTGGCGAGCAAAACATGAAGGTCATAAGACTTTCACAAGGTCTATGTCTGTAGGAGTGCTCCATGGAGGCAGAAAGGCCTTGGAGAGGCTAATCGATTATCATCATGCTCGTGCAGATGCAGCCTCAATAAACAGTGCAGATCTAGAAACTCAGTTAAGGGTTCAACTAAGAGAGAAACATATTGATTTCAGCAAACTTCAGGTCAGGCTCGTTCCTTTATTTAACAAGTAAAACTTTAGCATAAGCCATCTCTCCTATTGAATTTACTTGAGAATACAGAGGCTGCATTTTGAATAGTACTTGCTAAATGATGCTAAAGCCCTTTACATTTTTCACGCAAGAGCATTGTCACCAAGCTGGAAATGGGTGGGAATGAATCAGTTGCCGTAGGTTTGCTTTTAAGTGAACTGAAAAGAGCCCTAAATGAAGGGCAACCACATGAAGCTTATGAATTTGAGATGTTGCTCGTCGAAATGTACATTTACATGGTGCTTCTATTGACTCTTATCCACTCTACTACGTTCACTATACACAGGGAATGGAATTGAATATATGAAGGCTTTTAATTGAAATTTCTGTAGGGAGATACCAAGAAGGCCCTGGAATGCGACTGCCTATCCCAAGAAGAAATTACTGATGCAAGACGTCCTTTATACAATGCAAGACTTAACTCTACTTCTATCGTCTAAATCTTCATACAATTTAGCATCATTAGTTTGCATATATCAATAAACAAAGTATTGCAGGCTGTGATTTATATCATGCGAGAGGAGCCGGAGAACAAAGCATTTGAATATTGGAAAGAGTTCAAGCAAATCAAAGCGCACTTCCAATTTCCAGAAGATTCGTATGACGGCAAAGTGATTACCGATTTCAACGAGTTTAAGAAAATTGTCAAGGTGCTGAAAAATGACATCCTGAAAATACATGGCAAGATCACGAAGTAATAAGGTATGTGTTGGCATTTTATGCTTGATTGTCACCGTATGCCTTCTTCCAAATTTGCCTTTTAAAAGGCCTGTTCACTAATCGATACCTATAACTTTGTAACTGTTCATTCTGGCCAAGATATTGTTTTCCTTTGTAGGAAGTGGAGTGAAACGAGGTCAACCCTAAGACGTTTAAACCACTTCTTTGGAGGGGAATATAAATATTTACTTATCAATCTTGTTTGTACGATACAGACCATTGATCTCTATAGTTTTCTAGTTAAGGTTTTCTACTATTTAAAATGTGTAACAGTAAAATCAGTTTGGTTAACCTTGTCCAATTTTTCGGTTTTTGACGTCTCAAAAGGCCTAATTTTAAATAACTAAATATTTTTATCTTGGTAGGTTTTCAGATTCTGAAATAAGAGTAAAGAATTATAATTTTAAACAATTCAATTATATTCAATTTACTATAAACTTTTTATAGCACTACTGTAAAAATTTTAATTTCTAATTTAACTATATATAATTTTAGTTTTGTTTCTAAGATTTTGTTTAAGGTGAAACACTATATTATAAAATGCACCAATAAATTGTTAATCCTAAGTGAAGCTATTATAAAATGACAAAATGTATCTAGGCTATAATAACAATGGAATATATTAAGCTAATGGTTACACTAGGAAAAAGATAGAAGTGACCTGGAGAAGAAGTCAGCTAATATTCCATCTATAAGCCATGTCCAATATGTAGAATATTAGAGATGCCTTAAGATAGAGTAGTTTGTCTTATCCAACAGAGAGTGTTGAGATCAAATGGTTGCAGTTCTTCTCTTGAAAATTAAAAAGAATGGTATTAATATGTAAAAGCCAAAATTTATAAAGGCTTTTATCCCAAAAGAAGTGGACCGAAAGCTAGCATTACAACATTACAAAAGCCGGTATACCAACATATGAAGCTGTTAACATACCACACACCAAAGAAGTAAGAGGAAGACACTAGTTTAGAATTGATCCTCCATTGAAAGAGCTTAAAAGGCAACATGTTAGAGCTTCTTGCATCCTTAATTAAGGCCAAGAAGTAGTCCTATGGATCACCATGTTAATATCCAAGAGCTTATTGCAGAATAACCTTTGGTTGCTTTCCTACCATAAACTATACACTAAGCAACCAAGAGCAATCTGAAGAAGAATAGCACGTACCTTTTTAGCTATCCTAAGTTCGAGGCCCAGAGAATAATTTCATTGAAATTTGTAGCCAGACAAGTGGCTCCATACCTGACCAAGATATCCTTCCATAGCAAGCTCGAGTAGGGATATTTAAAAAACAAGTGGTTTATGGACTCACGAAAAGTCAAACCCAATATGAAGTTGAGATTCAACAATGGTTTATAATCACCTCTAATACAATTTAGAGTTGACAATCTTTCATTCACTGTCATCTAAAGTATAAAGGATACCTTAAGAGCTAAGTATTTATACCGTACAAGCTTGTACCATACAACCTTATAGGCTGAACTTCAAAACATATCCAAACATGATCTATTTGTGAGAAATTTTGATGGATGCCTTATCCAAATGACGTCACTCTCCTTATTGGCGTTTGGAAAGTGTATTGGGAAGATACTTTGTAAAATGCCATAAAACCTATTGTTACATGACCAGCTACTTCCATAATTAAAGAGCTTACTTTAGCACTAACAGGGTAAAAGGGTCTTGGACTAAAAGCTGTAGGGAGGAAATAAATAGTTCCCTAAGCTCCCCTGTTATCATTCCATAGCCTATTATTAACATAATCTAAGATGAATTATGTCTATGTTTGGAGAACTAGATGTTTTGGTTCCTAAAGTATTATCAGTGTACCCATTTGATCAATAAGGAGTCTATGTCATTAATTATTCTCCATAGCCTCTTCACTGATAGCGTTTGGTTAAATTGTATGTATCGAATGAATCCCCAAACTACCCCCATCCTTAACTAAATAGATTCCCATCCAACTCATATCATTAGGCCTTATATTGCTATCCCTTGTCCATAGGAAGTTTCTAAAGAGCCTTTTGAAGTCCATATATATCCTCTTAGGTAGTAAGAGACACTACAAGAAAATTAGTAATTACTGACAGAAGAGAAACTGTAGCAAATTACCAATGAAAAATGATTTTTCGTAGGTAACATTGTTAGGAAATATTACATTTTGCAACAGTAAAAATATCCATCGGTAAAAATGGAGGGAAATTATCCTGGTAAATTTTCTGATGGAATATAGCAACAGTAGAAGATTCCCATCGGTAAAGGAGGCGGGAATGCTTGGCGGAATGAAAAAGTTTTGGGTTTATTGATAGAAATGTTTCCATTGGTAAATTTTAGAATAAACATCATCGTTTCTTTAACGCTTTTAATATAATGAACACGACGTCGTTTAGTACTAAACGATGTCATTTTCTTATGCATTTTACCTACTCGAAGACCCCCTCCCTCTCCCCTGCATTTTTGTTTTCATTTTTCTGTCGTCGATTCGTCTTCTGCTCGTCAACGTGTGTGTTTGTTCGTCTTCTTCGGCCACTGTCATTGTGTCCTTCGGCGAAGGTAAGTCATTCAGCCTTTGTTCTCTGTGATTTTTTGTATAACCTGCGTTGGCACATATGTTCAATCTTAGGAGTTTTTTAGGTGTTTTTGTGTTTTTTTTGGATTGCCTATGGTGTATTTATGTTGGCAATGTTATGGAAAATGTTGAGGAAGGAAAAAGACATGATTTGCTTAAGTTAATTGGGATGATCTATTATGCCTTTAAAGTGTTTGACGAAAGTTCTGAGCAGTTCTTTAATGAATTTCTCCTTATTTTAAATGTCCATGGCTATTAAGGATATTGCTTCTTCTCATAAACCAGATTTCATGACCTGCTTTATAGGGATTGCAGTTGAGAAATCAATTATGTGAGTTTAAACAATAATGAAAATGACAATAATCGATGGGATGGGTGTAATACGTGCATAAGTTGTTCTATACTATATTTTTATATAGTTACGGCAATGGGATATTATTCAAAGTATGCTTTAATGCTAATGGTTTTTATGATATTAATTTTTGTTCAATTGTATCGGGGCACATATAAGTTCTTTTACTATTTAGAATCATTGTTGTTTCATTATGTAATTTGCAATAACTGGATGGTGAGTTCAAGTTATCTTTATATGCACTGGCTTATTAACTCAACAGGTTTTCTTGTTTCTTCTCTTAGATCCTATTTAGTAAATAAATTGAACCAAAAAAAGAAGAAGAAGGATTCTAAAGGTTTGGTTTTGTTCAATATAAGATAAATCATTAAAAAAACCAAATTTACTTACCGATTTATTTTAGTGTTTAGTTGTTTTTTCAGTTGGTTTAATTGAGCACTTGAAATTAGATTCAATATATATAGCACTTGAAATTTCTATATAGATATGGCAATTCATATTAACTACATTATTCATATGTATTATAAATGATTTATTAGTATGTACAAATAATTTAGTTTATATGAGCCATAATAACTATAAAGATCACTATAATGAAAATTCCAAAAAAAAATATGTTTAATAGTTCATCTTAACATATCAATATCACATGGTTAGATGTATCATCTACTTAATAATTGGTCTTGATGTATCAATTTCTTGTTATAGTTCATCTACCTCCCAAGCATCGCTTCATATAAATAAGTCTCATATGGCAAGGAGGTTTTAGTAGTAGTTAGACCATAGGAAATTTTGATATTTGGTTCTCCGAACAAAGGAAACCAAAAGAGTAACTATTGTTTATTCTTATTTTCAAGACTCTAAGCACTACGTACCAATCATGATAGCCATTATCCTATGATATGCAAGGATTCTACCATCCTGATCCTCTTTGGTTTCCTACTATGCCTCCTTCTCTGCATTGATGAATAATGACACTGTTACGAAGCACTTATAAGGCACTGATTCATAAGAAGTTAAAGAGTATGTCAATAATAAGCTAAGCTATTTATTGATGACATGTGTGACTATTTCGATCACAACCAACT
>JANKOD010000002.1:23536026-23555949 GCA_026284645.1 Erythroxylum acuminatum
TGATTGGGTGAGCCATCGATGATGGTCACTCATTGAGTTTGCAAAACTCACCCAAAATTTGCAAATATTTTTCAGGACTCAGAAGAATACCCTGTTAGAAAAACGGGTGTATCCCTACTACATGTGAGTGAAAGAAGAGGTTGGGGTCAGTTCGCATCTGCATTAATGTTTTCCTATTTTTTTTATCGATTTGAGCCTTCCGTAATTATTGTAACATGTATATTTGAAGATTTCTATTTGTAATAACTTTCCAAAAGGGAATGGTTTGTAATTGATTATGAAGTGTACTAATATTATGATTATAAGTACTTTGTCTCAATAATGGGCCCAAGTGGAAGTGAAATTTTGATGATTTATGTAATGGTTGAAATTTTGTAAGTGCAAATATTTATGAAATAAAGTGTGGCCAATTTTATACTTGATTTTTGCATACGTGTGCATTGCTTTGTTTTATAAGAATTTTTTTTGTACCGAATGCCAAGTGATAGTGTTTGAGCACGCCACCCTCTTGGAGCACGAATTCGGATATCCCTCAGGATGTCGGGTATAGGTCTTGCAGGACTGGGGTGCTAGACCTCTAGCTCATAACAGAATATCCACCTCGAGATTAAGCTGTTACTTAAGAATGTAATCATTCAAACCACCTTCATCTATGCCTATAACCATGTAAATCAAAGGGATGTTTGTGGAATTATTTAGCTAGCTTGGGAAGAAAAATTGGTTCCCTTTAGATTATCCTAGGGGATTTCAAAACCAAGCATAAGGGAATGTGAATTTGAGAAACTATGTGAGGATCTGTGTTTTGCTCATTTACAAATGATAGATTTAAAGAAGAATCGGTACTTTTTTATATAGTCCAATAAATAGGAGGGAAAATGGTTTATTCTCATAATGTTAGATAGAGCCATTGTTGATGCCACATGATTAACACAATTTGAGAATGGTACTGCTACTTTTCCTATATCCCTTATTCCTGATCACTTACCCTTCCTAATAAGATTAATGCACCAAGGAAGAAGGAAGCATATTACATTTAGATTCAATAATTATCAAGCAAAGATTGGGAGTTTTAAGGAAGTTATTTAAGCTAGACTAAAAGGTGCATTTCTAGGGGTACAATATATATATATAAGTTATTTAAGCTATATATATATATATATATAAATGTAGTAAATAAAAGGAGGAATTAAAAAAATTGAATAAGATGCACCATAATAGCTCTTCAAGAGTTGTAATGGAAGCAAGAAATAAGTTTTCAAGGATGCAGGATTTGCTTTTTTTTTTAAATCTTGGGGACCAAGGAATTATGACACTTAAAACTAGGGCTTTGGAGTCTTACACTTATGTTGTCGAAATAAATAACTCACTTCTTAAGCAGAGATTAAGAATTTTATGGCTCAAAGAGGGTGAAAATGCTCCAATTTTTACTTTAAGTCAGTACTAGCTAGGAAGAATCTTAATAAAATAGTTTCCCTCCCTAAGGTTAATGGTACAGAGAATATTAGTTGAGAGGAGATGCAGGAGGAAGCTTACTTCTCAATAGCCTATGCATCCACAGATACAATGAATCCTTATTTAACCCTCTTACAGGACATTGTAAAAGAGCAAATCACTCCTCAGTAAATTGAATTTTTAAGAGCTTCTTTGTTAACTCAAAATGTAGAGAAAACACTTTTTGAGTTACAACTCAATAAATCACCAAGCCTAAATAGATTAAATGTATATTTCTTTTAGAAGCTTGGTTAATGATCAAGGTTTAGGTTTATTTCCTATTATAACACCATTTACAAAATTATTATGAGTCTTCTCTCTAATAAGCTTTAGAATGTTCTCCCAAAGTGCATTGATTCCTCTCACGGAGCTTTTACAAGAGGAAGGCAAATAGGAGATAACATAATCATAGCATAATAATTCTTCAAGAATTACAATAAGAAAAGTCATGGAAGTGATTGTGCCTTAAAAATAGATTTTCTTAAAGCTTTTGACAACATAAGAATAGATTTTCTTATGTTGGTCGGGTGAGTAATCGCATATACTTCTAGATAGTTGAAGAAACATAAGCTAAATTATCCTATACATAGAGTGTGAGATCCCACATCGGTTGGAGAGGGGAACGAAGTACGCCTTATATGGGTACGGATACCTCTTCCTTACAAACACGTTTTTCCATAACCTAATGGACTAGATCCCATCAGAACTTCGAGGTTAAATGTGCTTAGGTGAGAGTAGTCCTAGGATGGGTGACCTCCTGGGAAGGCCTCAGGAAAAGCAAAACCGTGAGGCTTGGCTGGGTTAAGGCTCAAAGCGGACAATATCTGTAAGCGAGTGATTTGGGATGTAACAGGTGGTATCAGAGCTGGTACCCAAACCGTTGTGCCAACTAGGCTGGACCCTGAAGAGGGCTGGGCCCTAAGGGGGGTGGAGAGTGTGAGATCCCATATTAGTTGGAGAGGGGAACGAAGTACGCCTTATAAAGGTACGGATACCTCTCCTTTATAGACGTGTTTTTCACGGCCTAATGGACCAAATCCCATCAGAACTCTGAGGTTAAATGTGCTTGGGTGAGAGTAGTTCTATGATGGGTGACCTCCTGGGAAGTCCTGTGTAAAAGCAAAACCGTGAGGGCTTGGCTGAGCCAAGGCCCAAAGCGGACAATATCTGTAAGCGAGTGATCTGGGATGTTATAGCTTCATTTTGAGCACTTGCAAACAATTTGGCTTTCCAGATATCTATGTGGATTGGATTCAACATTGTATATTAACAGTTTCATACAATGTGCTTATCATTAATGAGTCATCCAAAGTCATCAAAAGTGCAAGGGGACTAAGATAGGGGGACCTTTTGTCCTTATATCTATTCATTATGTGAATAGAGGTGTTAAAGAGGATCATTAAATTTGTTATCCCATTGGAAAGGAAATTCAAGTTCCACTCTAAATGTAAAAGATTGGCTATTGTGAATCTATCTTTTGCAGATGACCTAATACTTTTCTCTAAGACTAACCCATGCTTCATCAAAGCTCTAATGACATGTCGTAACTTATCTAGATACATATCTAGGTTGTCCATCAACATAGAACTTTAGATTGGATAGTTCATTAAGTTTGTCTCCAAAGAGAACAAGATGTTCTATCGGGTGACACCTAACTAAATTTAAATGAGCAGTGGATGCTATAACTTTTATGATTATACAAAAACATCAAGTTGAAATGAAAGAGGAATCTGCTATATGAAAAGAGAATGAAAAAGTAAAGGAGGAAGAGAAAAATGAGGAGCCAGAGACAAAAGTGGTTAAAAAGGATGAACCAATAATCAATATTTATGTCAGCTTAAGATAGATAAAAAAAATAGGATAAAGAGTTTCTAGAGTTTATTAAAGAAATATAAGTTGACATAACTTTTATGGAAGTTCTTTCATAGATAATGACGTACAGTAAATACTTGAGGACTACCTTTTTACTAAGAAGACACTCGAGGAGTTATTGGTTATGAATTTAAGTGAAGAGTGCTCCTATTTCCTACTAGTATAAGAAGAGAATATGGTAAATCTTTGTCTAATAAATTATGAGGAAGCCAAAACTCCTTGGATCTTGAAGATGGCTAGAAGGAAGCCTTTGATTATAGATCTAAGTTGAACAAAGGGCTTAAGAAGAAGTCCAGCTAAATGACTCATAAAGAAGTATTGATTAAGAGGGAACCAAATATTTATTTATTTTTATCTCCAAAAAAATATTTATTTATTTTTATGCCAATTTAGTAGCTTGTAAAATCATTAGAAGTAGTTTAGTTTGTTTTTTAATTTTGAACTTATGGCTTCTATTTATTTTAATAGTCATTAACTATTAATTGATATGAGATTTGATGGAGTTTTGCAGGCTATATAGGTAACATTATGCTAAAACATTAGAGTAAAAAAGAAATCATCAGTCTGAGATAGATTCTGATGACACTAGATAAGGGTGATAATTTCTTTTATTTTTAAGGCAGTACTAATTATCCTTACCTCTTCCTATTGTTTTTCATTATTTTCATTATTTTTGCATATTTAATATATTGACGACAATGTATAACTTAAGTGTGGGGGAGTACTTAATGGTTATGCTATCAATTTTTTATAACTGGATTAATGTGACAACTTCTAGGAATTTTAATTTGAAAGGATATTGATTAAGAGGATTCGTTATGAGTTTAATTATTATCATGGTTTGATTTGTTTAGGCAAATAGTTATGAGTTTTGACTATTTAGTTAAATTTTCAATTTGCTTCATTAATGTGAAAAATTTTATAATTTGTACATGCATTGAGTTAAATATGAATTATTGAAGTAAATCACTTGTTAATATAGGAATCACATAAAGTATACAAAATACACAAGAAGGGGGGTTGAATTGTGTATTCCTTTCGAGAATATAAATCTTTTGATATTTCTTGAAAATCCTTTCAATTTTAAGATGAATACTAAAGATACTTTACTAAAGTTGATACGTATTTGAATCGCAAGTAATTTTTATCTACTCGTCTAACAACAAGAAAAATAAAGTGTAAGGTTAGAGAATAGACGTCGCGATTTTGTACTGGTTCACCCCAAACCTTAGGCTACATCCAGTCCTCAGAGTTCGTCTGAGATTTCACTATACTCTTCAACTTTACAAGTATTCTTTCTTCCTTTCGAGAGCCTTTTCAGGTCTCTTTCACAAAGTATTATTTCTGCTATCTTAGCCTCACCAAGCTTTAGCCTTTTCTTTATCTCATTAGAAAGACATTGTGAGTTTTTCGTTATAATAGTATTTGCTCTCTTATTTCACACTTTGAATACAGAATTTTTCTAAGTAAAACAACAAGTTGTTTCCTTGGCCCATTTATTCCAAAGCGCATCTTTATCATTAAACAGCTTCCATATTTTCTTAGCCACTAGCTTTGTCTAAATCATCTATATTAAGACAAATCTTAATCCTCCCTCTTGCTTTTTCCAACAAAGTTGTTCCTATTTGATTTTGGCTCCTTTAGGATTCTCAACCTTTCCAGACCAAAGGAAGTTCCTAATTCATTTTTTCATCTCCTTATTGACCTTCTTGGGTCGAATTAGGTGAGAGCTCCAATGATTGTGGAGATTATTCAGCACTAAAATAATAATCTAAACCTTCCAACTTGAGATAGAGCTCTATTTTGCCAAGCATTTATTTTCTTCTTGAATTTCTCCAATAGCATAATGCAATCTTGAAACTTTAGCTTCTTAGAAAAGATTATAACTCCAAGATATTTGAAAGGTAAGCAGTGGACATTTAACCTAAAGATGTTCTTTAGACTGTCATATTAAAAAAAATTAGAAGAGAAGTACACCTTAGTCTTTAATAAGTTATTGCAAAGTCCAATGATCCTACAAAACTTATGGAGAGATTTATGCAAAAGTGAGATGGAGTTTTGATCAGTTGCATAGAACCTCATTAGATCATTTGCAAAATTAAGACGAGTAAGTTGAATCTCTTTGCGTTCGTAATGAAATCTGAAACTAAAAGGTCTAGATGTGTTCAATTTGATTATTTTGTTAAGAATCTTAATGGAAATATCAAACAAGTAGGGAGAAAGATCGTCACCCTGCTTATCCCATTAGAACCTTTAAAAAACTTGCTGAGGGATCCATTAATAAGCACACTATAAGAGGTGGTTGAGAGGCACTCTTTGATCCAATTGATGAAATTGATATGAAATCCAAGTCATTCAAGACCACAAAAAATGAAATTCCATTTAAGACTATCAAATGCTTTGGGAATTTAATAGCACAACTTTTAATAGACTTATTGTTATTATAATCCCTCATCGGCTTCTGCACTATTAGAATGTTGTCTAAGATAGTTCTGCCTCAGATGAAAGCTCCTTAAGGGAAATAAATCATTTGCTTTAAAGGATCCTTTAATTTGTTCGCTAGCATAATAGAAATCACTTTGTACAGAGTGTCATAACAAGAACCAAGTCTAAAGTCATTTAGGTAGTTCGTATTAGGAACCTTGGGAATCATGCATATGTGAGTTGCATTAATCTTCTTCAGCCTTTTTCCTAAGTAAATGAATTCTTAGATAACCTCAACTAGCAGCTTTGAAGTGATATTCTATGTGCTTTGAAAGAAATGAGCATTATACCCATTAGGGCTTAGAGCCTTCCTTAAGTTGAGGCTAAACAGAACTCCCTTGATTTCCTGATTAGTTGTTGGCTGCTGTAGTATTTCCAAATTCTCCTAAGTGATAGGAGGGCCAATCAGCTCTACTAGGTCCTGCAAGTTGAACATACCTAAAGGGTTAGAAGCTAACAAATCAACATAGAATTTAAGCACCATTTCTTTAATAGAGGATCTATCAATAACTATTGGATCATTTCTATCAAGCAGGTAATAGATTTTGTTATAGTTTATTCTTTTCAGGATAGAGTTGTGAAAAAACTTTTTATTTAATTTCAGGATAGAGTTGTGAAAAAACTTGTTATTTAAATCTCCTTCTTTTAACCAAATGATTCTTGCCTTTTCCTTGGCAAGAAATTATACTTAAGAAGAGCCTTGATATAAAGCTCTAGATTTTTTTTATCTTAGTAGTTTTTAGTGTTTGATTGTTGGGGGAAAAAAAAGGAAATTAGCTTCTTGGGCTTTTCTTAGCCTATCCTTGGCAATTTGCAATATGAGTGCAGTAAGAGGACCTCCTGATTTAAGGAAATGCTTTAACCTGTTTCTTAGAAGCTGGAGTTTCCTTATAAGCTGAAAGGACTTACAACCTATAATCTTGTTATCCCAAACTTCATTAACTAACTCCATGAATCCCTCCTTGTTAGTAAGGAAGTTGAAAAATTTTAAAGGAGCATTGATGTTTTTTAAGGATGATAAATTCTGAATTAACATATAATAGTGATCATATCACAAAGGTGGGCCAATAACAACAAATGAATTAGGTAACTTTCTCAGCTAGCTCTGATTTTTTAATATTATGTGAAGTTTATTCTTGACTAAGGATCTGCCCATTTGCTTATTACCCCATTTGAAAAGATTTCCAGCAAACTTTAAATCAATAACATCTAACTTATTAACTGCTTTTTCTAACTTATTACCCAAGTTGAAAGGGTTCAATCTTTCTCCTTGAGCTTCTAAAGGCTGTAAAACACAATTGAAATCACTTGCTAGAATCCAAGGCCCTGACAATGAACTTCTAATGCTAGTAAGATCTTCCCATAGTTCAATTCTTTGAAATTCAAAATTGGAAGCATAAATAATGAAAATGTCAAAAGTATGATTTAAATTTTCCAGCTTGTAGTTAAAATGAACATATAGATCCGAGCTACTTTAAACTACAACTTTTGCTTTCTCCTTATTAAATGCATAAACAATTCTGCCATTATAGTGATGGTTATGATTAGATCCAAAATCCCAATCTTTGCCTATAAATTGTATAGAATTTTGTAGCTTATGAGCTTTGATTATAGTCTCTAGTAGTCCCAGACTAATATGATTTTTTTTTCCAAAATAATATGTCTGACATCCTAACTTTTATGGGGTTCATTCACACCTTTAATATTCCAAAAAAAAACATAAGCTTAGATGTGGGGAACTTACAGCCAACCCCCTTGGGTTTTCTTCTCTTTCATCCTGATTTCCTATTGGCAGTAGGAGATAACTGCTCAACATGCTCCAATTGTAAGTTTTCTAGAAGTTCATGATTAAGATTCTCCACCTCAATTTCAATGCAACTGGGAATTGATTCAATGCCGTCACTATCCTTTATTTGACCCTACTTTCCTTCAGGTTTTGTAGCAGCCTTGTCTTGTTTAACAATTCGAACCTCCATTACATTAGACAAGTCTATCATGATTAGTGGACGAGAATTTTCTAAGTTTTCTCCTTTTGTATATGGAGTTGAATCCTCTTCAAGCCTTATAAACTCAAAGTAACCCCTTAAAGATATTTTTTTCTTGTTGCTTTCCATAATTTCTTTCCCAACTGAGGTTTCCAATTATAGGTAACTTGGATTTCTATTTTAGTCATTTCTTTAGTAACATCCAATTTCATTACATGCAACATTTCAGGAAGTTCATATTTGGAATTTAACTCCACATAAATTCTTACATAACAGATTTTCTCAAGTTTGGTTGAAGCTGAGTCAAAAGCAATAGGCTTCCTTACTCAACTTGCTAGGAAGCTCAATCCATTTAGAGTCCAGTACTTTAAAGGAATATTGTGGAAATTAATCCACAATGGAATAATTTCTATTCTAAATCTGTCAAATTTCATTTCGGGATCCATTTTTAAACAAATATTAGCTGACCCCAAATATGTTAAGAATTAGATTCCATTACCTTGTTCATATTGTCCACATCAATGAATTTTGAAGAGATAAGTATCTTCTTCAATAAGCAAGACCCTAGTAAGCCCTTTGGTTCCCCATCTATTGAGCACTCAACTTTATATCTAAGGAACTCAAGTCTTTTGCTGAGAAAATATCCCACCAATATGTTTCCCCAGTTTTTAAGACCCTATTGTAGCATCTATAGAGGAGGAGTAACAATGCCATTGACCACAGTAGATTGAAAATGCTTAGGCTTCTCACTAAGAGTGGTTGAAGCTACTATATTGCTCCAAGATTTACTCTATTCATTCAACTTGCTATTTGCTCTCTGGTTATTGATAACGCTAGCCTCCTGTACAGAAGGGAACTGACTCATATGCAAGCCTTCATGTGGAGAAGGGGGAATCGAGGGAGTCATCGAGTTGCCTCCTTTGGAGGCTTCCATGTAGCCTTCCCAAAATAGCAACTTACCAGTTGCTTCACCAGTTCCTCCCCCAAAATCCAAAGTCTTAGTTTTTAGAGAGAGAAATTTTTTATCCCTATTAATCATATCTACAACATGTGTTTGCTTCCAATAGGTTAATAAAGAAAGAAATATAAATGCCATTTCATTGTCTCTTTGCTTTGTTTGTTTTGATATCATCTCAGTTAGTCGTGTGTTATGCCAAATTATGTGTTAGCTCTTGTATTTATTGATTTTAATTTATGTTGTTTAGGTTAGAATTAAGGAGACATTCCCTTTCTTAATTTTTCTGTTGTTGAATAATATTTATACGTAACAAAGTATATTCATGTGGTTTCAGTATAGTGTTGCATATGTTTATGTGATTTTTAACCAAAAGTTTGAATATAAAAAATTTGAATCATCTACATACATTCCTTAATTTTATCTAATTTTTATACAATAAAATACCCCCCAAGAAACAATTTGTGATGTGTTTTATGCAATAAATAACTCATAAATCTTCTTTTAACCTTAATTTCTATTGAATTTGGAAGATGAAAACTAGTGAATTTCTTTGTTAGTCACTTCAAGACATTCGTTTCCAAAAAGCACTAAGCAAATGACAAGTCCATGTGTTTTTTATTTTTTCTTTTTCTTGTATTTTGTTAAAAAAATTTAGAACCTTTTCTGGTTAGTTTTTGTTTGAGAGGAAAAGTTTTTTGGGTTTAATTTGCTATTCTTTGATGCTTTGTCTTTTCTCTTTGGATACTATCCATAATAAAGAAAGACGTGTTTTGAAGTCTTTTATCGGTAATTTCAGTTACTTTTTTTGATGTTTTGATATCTTACATGAAAAATAAGAAAAGTATAGTATTACCAGTGCAAATGCTGCAAGGCAGTACAAATTGATGAGACTTTAGTATATTGATTTTTCAAGTTTATATTACTGTAGTTGATCAAGTATCACTGTTTATTAGAATTTCCTAAAATCAAATCCATAGTTTCCTTAATGATGAGAACAACATAGTAGAAATGAGGGGGGAAAAGCAAGATTAGCCTTCATCAGGAAACAATAGTGGAAGATGAATTAGAGGAAAATATGTACTCAAATCACTTAAGTAGTCTTGTATATATGTCTATATGTATGTGTGTGTCTATATATGTTTCTAAATCTATATATTCTTATTTACTTACCACGTTTACGGTTATAATAACTTAGTATGGAAGCCTGAAATTTTGTTGTGGTGGATAATTTAAATCGAATCTTAAGTTGAGTTATAAAGGTGGTTCATCAAGTTATTTTGATAAAGTTAATCTTGATTTTGTCAATGATAAACAAATTTGTAATATGAGGAAGGAACTTAGATACTAATAAGTTACTAAGGCTTATTTTAAAGTTCTAGGCTTTAGATTCAATGAGTCTTAAAGGCTTATTGAATTTAATGAAAGTTGCATTAGGTTAATTAATCTTTTAAAAATATATGAGACAATTGAGGTGCATATTTCACATAAACTTGGTTTTGATTATAATAAGTAATGATGATGTGGGCCCTAATGGGCATATTATGCTTGATGAAATTAATGCAAATGTTGTCATGGAAGAGAGTAATATTGCAAATCATGGGATGTGAACCCTAATAGGAATGTTATGCATGATGAAGTTATTGTAGATACTTTTGAAGAGAAAAGTACTATTAAAGTTAATGAAGTTGAAGAAGGGCATGATACGTTTGATGTGTCAATTCTAGATGACCA
Organism: Erythroxylum acuminatum; assembly: GCA_026284645.1. Lineage (NCBI taxonomy): Eukaryota > Viridiplantae > Streptophyta > Magnoliopsida > Malpighiales > Erythroxylaceae > Erythroxylum > Erythroxylum acuminatum. Next base: position 23,546,548 of record JANKOD010000002.1, read on the forward strand.
CCAACCAATAAAGATTGTCTCTAATGATTATGGAATTTTTTTCTTAAAAGTGATGAATAACTTAGTAGAGAGGAGCTTGAGGAGGCATTTAGAAGCCCTAGTACAAGTATTAATCATAATGCAAGTGGAAGTGCATATGAAATTTGGCAAGAAAGAGTTTAAAGATGTTTTTGATTATTCAATAGCAATAGGGTTTAATATTAGATGGAAAAAATGAAGAGTCTAAGCGGATTATACTAACATGTATTAAAAAAATACAATTATGAACTATAAGCTTCATATTATAGTAAGGATAACTATTCCAAAATTAGGACATCTAAGTTTGAGCATACATGTTTCACAATGAACAAACCTAAAATGGTATTAGTTAAGTTTTTTAGTAAATACTTCAAAGACAAAATTCTAAAAAAGGTTTAGCATAACCACTACTAATATGATTGAAGAATGCAGGAAAATTCTGAATATATTTATGCTTAGAGAAAGTTAAAGAATAAGTGCATTAGATTATACTCGTGAATATTCAAAATATCAAACCAAAGGAGGTTCCAATCAACATTTTGATGATAAGAAAACATAATTAGTACTAATGAATTTATTATTTTGGATGAGAAGCAATATAAGAACAAGATATAGCAATAAACTCAAGAAGATAGTTCATGAAGTTGATAAAGAAAAGTCAAAATTTACAATTGTCAAACCAAAAATCAAATCAAGAATAAAAGAAGATTAAGGGACATAAAGGTCATTTATATTTTGTAATGTCAATTATAATCTTTTTTTTGTTATTTTGATAATATTAAAGGTTCACCATGAATAAACATTACATCTTACCTACAATACATGAGTCCTTTCATTCATCAAGAGGTAGTGAAGCTTTCGGTCTTAAAAGAAATTTCTCATAATCATTTGAAAACTCTTTGGGGGACATTTTGAAAGTTATTTTAATTATAATTACATTATACAAATCAAGTATAAACATTTAAAGATGTTAAAATTATGTTTTTAGGGTATTTAGTATTGGTCAACTAGTATACGTTAATGGTCGATCAATGTGAGTTAAATCTATAAAAGGTAAGTTTGTTGACAGATTGGTCAACTAATATAGTTGAGTAGTCAACCAATGTCTTAACGTTTAATGAGTCTATGCATTTAATGAACATTGGTCATCTAATGTGCTTCATTAATCAACTAGTGCTCTACAACTAGCCATTGTAACATTAATGTTTTGGCTCTAATGGCTAATGGGGGTCCTAAAAGCCTATAAATACATGTTTTCTCATCGGTATTTGCATAAAAAGGTATTTAATTGTTTTATACACATATTTCTAAACATTTGAGCATCGTTGTCTTATATTTGTGTTAGTTAATCTTTTTGGTATTATCAAAGTGATAAAATGAGATATTTTGAGTGTAAAATTTTGTTGGGGGTTTATATATTATACTCAGGGGGTGTTCCAAGTGGCATTGAGGTTCCTTTTTACCTTGAATGAAGATTATAAAATGGTTCCTCTTTATCGATAAAAGATTGTAGAAATATTATTTTTTTTCCTTAAAAGAAGAGTTATAGTGAAATTCTACGAAAAGTTTTATGAATGGATGTAGGGAAGTTATTTATTGAACCACTATAAATTGGTTTATATTTCTCGTCATTATTGTTTAAGTGTGTTATTGAAATTTATTATTTTATTTTATATTTTATCTTTTATAAATTGTTCATTAATACACTAAGTTAGTAATATTTTATTTAAAATTTATCAACTACCAATTTACTTCCTCTTGGGTGCCATTAGGACCTAATATAAAGCTTCAAGGTTATATTCACGAGTTGAAACTCTACGATACTAGCTCAACAATAGAACTACAGTTGTTAAGGAATCAAGAAACCAAATTATTTTAATTCAAGAGGTCATATATTTGCTTTATAGCTGTGAAAGAATGAGGGAGACACTTGAGGCCCAAATTGAGATGCACGGTTATTTTTTAAAGACTAAATTCCAAGAGAAACTAATTAGTGCGGTTGGAAAGATTGGAGATGGAGGCATGTATCCTATATCATAGACAATTGTAAAAATACAAAATATTATATTCATAAAGTTGGATTATGTCACTCTTATTAATTGATTTGGAGTTAAAATATAGGGATGGTATCACAATAATAATTGACATGTAAAAGGAACTTTAATGTATTCTTTTTTTATTTGTTATGTGATATATTATTGCCTTGTGTTATTTGACTTGTACATCTTGGGATTAATAAGGGTTGTTCAGGTTAAACTACTAAATGCATGTCATAGAATGTCGTTAGATATATTTATCACAATTAGCATATAATTTAGACTAGTAAAGACTTCAAAAGGCAATTATTAGCATATACATGGTCTACATATATCGAAGACTTTAATGAGAAACCTAAGAAATTAGACAAAATTACACTTGGGTGTGTTTCTGCATTACTTCAATATCCTTAAAAAACTTGGGTTAAGTCACACCAATCATTTGAGATAAATTACCTAATCATTGATAATAAACTATGTGAACTTTTAACGGATGGATCCCACTAGCAAAGAACAATCCAATGATTAGTTATGTTAGAAACCATAAGGACAATGATCATAAAGAGAGATGCTGAAAAGAGGGTATATGCATATATATGGAAATTAGGTATTGCAAGTTTGAAAACATAAGAAAGAAACAATGCAACAGAGGATTTTGTGCAATGACATAGACCATATGAGGTTAATAGAGGGGATAGAAAGTATATTGTCAGATTAGGAATAGACAATTTTCTAACTACATGGTATGAGATTGATATGGCTATTTATACAAACATGTTATTAGTGTTATCAATTATTCTAAAGAAAAATCAAAGGCATTTATCAATGATTGCCATAAGAAGAGCACTTTTATTAGAGTGTATGATCAAGTCTTTCAACCTATCAAGGGGGTAATCTTTTGGCCGTTAAATGATTATAAGCAAATAGATCTACCAACCAAGAGGGTAATGCTTAGAAATCGATAAAAAGCAAGAAGGAAAGACAAGAATGAACGAAAGAAAGCACTAAGTACAAGCAAAATAAAAAGGGCCAAGTGTAAAAATGTAGGAAATGTATTGCTTTTAGACATAATAATAGAAAATGTAATGTACCAAGACCTAATGAACAATAATATGTCAATATAAATAACTACTAGTTTAGTTATTACTAGCTTAGTTATCTTTTTTATCTAGTTATAATGTTAACAGATCATATAATTTTTTAGGTCTTGACAGCTTCAACCGAAGGGTCAATAATTAAATAAGTATCATAGATAATAACATATTGATTTCTCCTACAAAATAATGATTATATGAAATATGTTACTTAGAAAATTCACATCCAAAGCAACATGTCAGCTACTCAAGAATGTGTACTTAGTCAATAAAGTAAATTTGAGCTTAATAGGTACCTATATACTTGTAATCATTACTTGTATTAAACTTACGAGCAAGTTGATACTAAATGTTACATTCACAGGTTGATTCACAAGCTATTAGCTCTACAAATATGACTAAAAGGAAATATAGACATGTTAATCCAAGATCTTTCAAGTTGTCTTTGAGTCAAGAGGTCTTAGGTTTAAGGGTAAATATAACATCACTTTAAAACGACTACAAGCTATAATAACTAAAAGGAGGGTAATTATTATGACCAACTTCCAACAAGCAAACAAACTAAACATTTGAATGACTTGTGAATGAATATTTTTATTGCTGTAATTAGCTAATTTTGTAAAGCAATGGAATAAACAAGTTTGTCTGGTATTATGGCAATTGATGAACGTATGCACCTAGTAGCTTATTTTGTAATGACATTTGATAATTTGGAGTATATTGTAACCGAACTAAATGAACATGTTTATCTAATATGATGAAAATTGATGTTTACCTAGAATTTATGCATCAAGTAGGTTGTTTTGTAGTTATCATATATTTAGTGTATTTTTAAATCAAGTAAAAGAAAGTTTTTATTTGTATACTTGTAAGTAATGAATTGGGTCTTGGACAATTTGAGTAATTCCCTTAGACAATTTGGTTGCGCTCATTATATTCCTCTCAATGATTAAGTATTTTTATACATTTGCTAAGAATAATAGGCAAATTTTCATTCAATAATAACAAGAATAAGTACATTTGTACTAGACAATTTGATAATAAAAATGAACAAAAACGAGAACATATAATCAATTTCATACTAAATTCATTTCGTAATCATATAGAAGACGAACAATGAATCACAAATTGAAATAATTCCTGAAATTATGTTGAATAATATCATCCTTAATTCTTTCTTCTTTCTAGTAAAATATCTAAAATTTACTTCATAAATTTTTTGTTACTCATCATGTTCTTTTGTTTTAGGTATACTTCTCTTTGTTTTAGTTTCCTTTTTCAGTACAGATATATCTTTTTTAACTTTTGAATTACTGAAACAACTCCCTTAAGAAATTGCTTATTATACTATTGGAAAAAAATTAGAATTACCACTTAGACCTTGTATTTATTGAGTTTCAATATTAAGCAACAACTAAAAGAGATTATGGTTAATTGATGATTAAATAAAGCAAAATTAAAAGAGATATTATAGTCTCTCATACTTTCCTACGTTATGTTGTTTTACTTCCCAAATCCTCTCCTCCTTTCCCTCTCTCTCTCTCTCTATCTCTTTAATTTGTCCAAAGCAACGTTTGCCTTAATGGGCTCGGATTTGGACTTTGGGCCTGATGGTGATATAGTTTAGTTGAATTGGGTTATCCACATTCCACACACACACCAGCTAAAACCCTAGGCGCACTCCCTCATATATATGATACGAGGGTTTCAAGTTTCCTCATCTCCGAAGCAGTCACATAAACGCCCCACTTCTACTCTCTCTGCGAGTGGCTGCAAGTATCTCTTTCGTCTTCTTCAACCATGGTAAATCTCTTCTGTAATTCCCTTCACTTGATGGCTGTATTGTATGTTACTTTATTCCTTTCCTCGTTCGCTGTATGTGTAGTTAATCTGTTCTATAACATATCTTAGTTGTCTGTGGAGTTAATCCATAGTATTAGATATGTTAAACAATTCCTTTTCGTAACCATTTATTTTGCAACTCTTCCCGTTTAACGCTTTAAAACCTGTGGATTTGCCACTCTTCATCTTTTTGTTTGGTTTTCGTTTTTTTCAAAGTGGGCACATCGAATTTTCATATACAAAAAGAGTTGGCTAATAGTTTCTATAAATCTATCTGTTATAAGCTGTCGTCATTGGTGTAAAGCAAAAAAATTTTAAATGCGATCTCCTGCGATAGTTTCAAGTTAAAAGCGATGTTCTTTATGCTTTTTCGTTGATTTCTCTTTGATTTGAGATAATCGGCTGTAATAGCCTCTTTTACATCTGTTAATGTCAGTATTGTTGAAGCTTGATCCTCCTTTCTGGGGTATAGAGTGATGTAGAGACTTTATGTGGTGATATCTGTTTTACTATTATTATGCTTGTTATACTTTTAGAGCATTGTTGTGTGGAAAAATTCTCGATCCATAACTTGTGTTGCTTTGCTGCGAGTGATTTTCAGTCAAAAAGAAAGGTTAGGGAACCCAAGGAAGAAAACGTGACTCTTGGTCCTGCAGTGAGAGATGGTGAGAATGTTTTTGGAGTGGCCCACATCTATGCATCATTTAACGACACATTCATTGTAAGTACTGAAAGGATTTTTGGTAGCTTTTGTGGTGTTGAATATCCTATCACCGATTGTAAAGTAATTTGGTTCGTGTGAACTGCAGCATGTGACAGATCTTTCTGGAAGAGAAACTCTTGTCCGCATTACTGGTATGTAAGAACTTTTAATGCTGAACACAACCTTTTGTCATTGAGTAGCTATGGAAAATCAATATTGATTGACTTAAAATTTGCCTGTCGTGGGAACTTTAGTATGGTTTTAAGATCAAAAGCTCGCAAATATGACCTCGTTCAAAGATTTTTGTCATTTAGGTATGTTTGATGAAAAGTTTACATGTTTTTGCACATGATTCCTTTGTTGATGTCACATGAATTTGTGTTGACATGTGAATTTATTTGTTGTGCATAGTTTGTAATGCTTCTTTAGTTCTAAAATTTTTGACTAAAAATTTTCAGTTTTATTTGGATTGCAGTTTATTTATTTCCCTTTTTCTTTCCATTACTTATCTTGTATGTTTACAAGTTACTGTTATCCCTAAGTCTGTTTTCTGGAACAGGTGGAATGAAAGTTAAAGCTGACAGAGATGAGTCTTCACCATATGCTGCCATGCTTGCAGCGCAGGATGTTGCCCAGAGATGCAAGGTTATCCTACATTTAAATCTAGAATCCTACCTGAATCTTCTATTTGTGTCACGTGGTTGTTATAATTATCTATGGTCGGTGGATGCACTAGGTCTGGGTGCCTAGTCAAATTGGCTTGTTTTTCTTTTTGATTCATTGAGGCAAGGTGTCTACTGTGGCCTTCATGTAATATCCCGTTGCTTTGCCTTTGCATGAACAGATTTCTCACTCTTTTAACATAGCAAAGCAATGCACCACTTCTACTTGTTATTTCTCTAAGCTTTTTATTGCCCCCTATGTTCCTTTTTTAAGAGAAACATGCCCTCAAACTCCTCCTAGATGTTATGTGGTATTAATTGCAATTATTAATCATTGCATTCGAGGTGGTTTTTGTTTACTCAAGCTGTAGGTGGTCTAAGTTCCTATGACCGCGGTGCGTATCATCTTATAACTAAGGCTTTGTTTCTTATTCTAATGATGCAGGAACTTGGAATTACTGCCCTTCATATCAAGCTCCGAGCTACAGGTGGGAACAAGACAAAAACACCTGGTCCAGGAGCTCAGTCTGCTCTTCGTGCCCTTGCTCGATCTGGAATGAAGATTGGTCGTATAGGTACTGCATATATTTATTTGATCTGTCTTAACATAAATGTCACCCCTTTGAACTGATCTCCTTTTCCCGTTCTGCAACAGCAAAATTTTATGGTATTTGACTTCTCGTGTGGTGATATAATGATTTATTTCTTGTATGCAAATTTTCAGAGGATGTGACTCCCATCCCAACTGACAGCACACGTAGAAAGGGCGGGAGGAGAGGAAGAAGGCTGTGAGGGTCCTGGACCATGTTTTTTGTTTCAGCTTTTGCAATTGATACCTGTTTCGTGGATTTAAACAAGTTAATCTCGGAGATATTGAAGTGAATGTTAAAATTTTTTGTTTTTCCGTGCTCTTCCATGAATTAATTATTATTGTGTTGAACTGAACTGCAGTAGTAGCTTTCTCAAAGGAATTTTTGTTGTCTACTGCAAGTATTACTTTGTGTTGCGCCGAATGGTAGTGCCGATGCCCAAGCACATCATATTTATAAGACTGCAATTATGGTTTTGGCACTTTTTAACTTTCTATGACCCCAAGTGATTGCATCCTTTAGGTTGATATACGAAATTTGCTAATGTAATTAAAACAATGTAATGTCGCATTTCCTACTTTCCGTTTTCACTGATTTTGTGGTTTATTGTAAAAAATAGGAAGAAAATTCGTTGGCTTTTCGCTCGTAATAATCATCATACATAAAAATGAGGGACAAGTTTGTTTAAAAGATTTGCATAGTAAGGATTGAAGGCAATGACTGCAAATCTACTTTTTAATCTCGTTTTAGCATGTCTTGAAACGAAGGTTCTGACCGTTAAAATTTGTGTATCACAAATACGAATAAAATTTAAGAATTTAAACACTGATTTTTTTATTTATTAAAAAATTTAAATTTTAATTAAAAATAAATTATTAAATAAAAATTGATTTATTTTGGTTTATAAAAATTAATTAAAGTATAAAAATTGATTGATTAATTAATAAATAGGTTGATCTTTAATAATAAAATTATTAAATTAAATTAAATCAAAAATTGAAAATAGCTTGTTAGATATTTTAGATAAATAAGGATGTCAAAAATTGCCCTGTCGGGATCGTGGTCAATAGGTTTGGCCTAGTCAAACCAAGCCACGGGCTACCTGAGTTTGACCCAAGCCACAGCATACCGAGCCATAGGCCAAGGAGGTAGGGCCGGGGTTGGGCTTGGACAAAACAGCCCAATCCGTGCTCGTACCCGTGGCCCGCCCAAGGTCACAATTAAAACATTGTTTGTAGCAAAATGACGCCGTTTTGCTTGTGGAAGTTATTTTTAAAATGTAGCAAAATGATGCCGTTTAAGTTACGTACAGTACAACTTTAAAACAGTAGATTAAACTAGGGACCACCTCTTTTTGAATGTGTTTTCTCTAGGGGAATATGGGCAAAAATTTTCATGCTATGTGCCTCTGATTTCAACTATGACTCACAGATATCGTAAGGGAACTACCTAACTTGAACTTCTCAAAGTTTGATAAGGCTATTATTCTACTCTCGGTGGCTACTTGTTTTTTATGTTATCTGAAAAGAAAGGAATAGTAGAGGATTTAAAGATCAATCTACTTCGATAATCTCTCTATTAGATCTCACCACCGTCAGCATAAGAGAGCAACTGATCATCAATCAGTTAAACCTCCATTGTAGCGGGAGAATGGCTCTAGCTTGGAGAATATAGCATATAGTAATAGCTAGTTCAGATAGTCATATGAATTAGTTACTCTATCCACAGCTAGAAATGCAACCCAATTCACTACTCACAATAGTCCCTAGGATTATACAAGCAGACTACTTGTCGCAGTATCAAAGGAAATAGAGGAGATGATTAGTACAAACTTACCTGGAATCTGCACTTTTTCCTGGTTTGAAAATAGAGTAAGGTCAATGTTTCATCCATATCCCTGCCATCAGCAGATAAAGGATTAAACAACGAAGTAATCAAGGAAAAGAAAGGAAATCTATAAACATTTAAATCTGGTACCTTTGTGCGGTTAAGATTCACCCTTTTTTTGTTAGTCTGCAAAGCCCTATACCTTGACGAAGGAAACCCAGATTTTCAAACCCAAGATTACAATAGTGCTTGATTGAAGAAGGCGCCGAGAAAGGAAACAAAGCAGAAACTATATTGACCTGAATCAGGACTTCAATCGCTACCTAGTCACAGAAGAACTAAGATCTCAGCGAGTTTCGCCCTCTTGCAAAAGCAAAGAAATATCTTAGAGACACTTAAATTGCCCTAACCCTAAAGGTGGACCGGAATGGAACCTGGTACCTGAGGATAATAGCTAGCGAGAGTAGAGCGGAGAAGAGGAACCCCAAGGACCATGTTGTAACCCCACCCTGGGGAGACACGTGTCTGACGTCCTACGTGACACCTGGACGCGCAACCCACGAGGGAGGGATTCCTCACCACAGAAGAAACTCAAATCAAACTTAGTTCACTTACTCCCGAACGGATCTT
>JANKOD010000002.1:23559624-23579991 GCA_026284645.1 Erythroxylum acuminatum
ATCAACATTAAGCTTAAAATAGTCATAACGAGGATGAGTCCAGGAAATATTCAACACCAGATGACCTGAACTATTCTTGACAACAGACTTCAAACTCCACGCTTGCTGATTATACTTCAAAGAAGCATGTAACCGAAGCAAAAAGCCAGCCATAGGATCATTATGACCATTAAAAATTCGGTCGTTTCTCTCTTTCCATAATAACCACAGGAGAGTAGAGAACACCTCCTCAGGAGGAAAGTCCATAAAAAGTAGAAATTCAAAATCACATAGATGATGGAGCCAAGAGGAAGCAGGCATCTCTTTAAATTTCTGAAAATCTGCGTAAGAAAATAAAGAGAGCCACAAGGAACTAACCTCTTGGCAATCACGAAAGAGATGCTCAATAGTCTCAGTTTCCCCACAAAAAGCACAGGCGGCAGAATCAGTAAACTTACGTTTACACCTCTCCACATTAGTCATAAGCCTTTGCTGCTGAAAGGACCATAAAAAGACCCGAATTCGTTGGCTAACATGCAGACGCCATATAATTTTCCAGACAGGATCAACTTGATCAAAATTATGCCCTGAAGCAAATTGATAAGCAGAAGAAACAGTAAAAATTCCATCAGAAGAAGGCTCCCAGATTATCTCATCACTCTGCAACGGATCATCTACAAGAGATATAGAAGCAAGTTGCTGACAAATAGCTGGAGGAAGAAGAGATGTTAGTTCAGCCCATTTCCAATCAACATGCTCCCAAAAAGAGGCCACAGGCATATTTCTGTCAATATAAAAACCATCCATGAGAGGCAAGTCAATTAAAGCAAAATTACCCAGCCACTTATCCTTCCAAAAAGAAGTGGACAATCCGTTACAAACAGATTTGCCACATCCCATTTTAAGTAGAGCAGCACCTTTAACCATCCCTTTCCAAATACAAGAAGAACCAGGTTTATCCACCATACAGCTAATCTCAGAATAGCCTCTCATATATTTGTGAATAATGACTTGGCACCATAAGGATTCTGGCCTCTGAAGCAACCTCCAACCTAACTTGGCAAGAAAAGAATCATTCATAATGCGGGTTGATTTAACACCTAACCCACCAATACATTGAGGCTGAGTAACAACCGCCCAATTAACAATATGAACACCTCTACCCCATAAAAAATCTCTAATCTTCTTATCAATAGAATCACAGACAGATCGAGGAAAATATAGTACTTGCATAGAATGATTAGCAATGGTAGAAAGCACAGATTTCACTAAAGTTAACCTTCCAGCAAAGCTGAGAGTATTTTTCTTCCAACCAGCCAAATGGGTATCAATGGAAGCCAAGATAGGTTCATAATGATAGCGAGAATTCCGTCCTTGAATAACGGGAACTCCTAGATATTTACCCAAACCATCTGATTCAGGTATCCCCAAAGCCGAACATAACTGGCTTCGTAATTCACTGCCCACATTTTTACAATGATATCAAAATAAGAAGACTCGTAGGGAATGATTGTAATAGGTTATATTCAAATATTTGTATCTTTTTTAGTAATATAAGAGTACTTTAAATATTTTGCTCCCACTTAAAATAATTTATGGATTCGTCCCTGCTTAGCTCGTCCCTTCACAATGGTTTTGCTTATGTCCAAATCAGTAACTTCAAAATTTGATTAAAAAAAAGGGTAAAATTTGCGACGAGGTCTTCTATCAGAGTCCAGATCCTCTGTCCAATTTTATAGTGTCTTATTCTGTCCCATGAATCTCAGCCATTCAATTATGTAGGTCCCGCATAAATAAATATAGGACTCGCATAAATGAATGGCTGAAATTCATGAGATAGAATAAGACACCATAAAATTAGACAGAGGATCTTGTCCCTTCTATCGACGGATACTCTATCATCAAGACTACGATTACTAATGTTGTAAAACAGCATCTCATCTAAGCCTAACCCTTCCAGAAGTATAACATCGCTTCTGTAAAAACTGATTAGCGTCCAATTTGGTTCCTTCTTTTTTAAACCTTCAAGACTTATTGAAAGTCATTCCATACACCTTTGCGATTATAATCTTCCGTAACCCACAGCTCCATGCAGCTCCTTTCTTCTCTGTTTTTAATAAATCCAAGCTTCCCTTCATACTTCATAACCGTGTAAGCTTCCCAAGCCTCCAGTGAGGTTCATCAATGGCTTCAGGCATCGGGAAGAAGTGATTTTCGTTAATCGGATCAAACGCCAAAATATTAGTTTTCGTCATCCAATGAAGATACCCGCACACAGTTAAGGATGGTCGCTAAACTATATCGTCGTCGGGATTCAACTTAACGTCTTCTAATTCTTTCCATGTCCAAGTGTCAGAATCAAAAACTTCACATCTCACAGAGGTATGATATTTTCGACCAGGAAACGTCTTACGTTCTGAAATTCTTACGATCTTGTAATGCAGTGGCTTTGATCCCAGTACCATCATGCCCATTTGTTCGAAGAGAAATTTTAGCTTGGGATTTGGGATCTTCCGTCATTCTTTTGTACAAGGTTTGCACACATAAAATTCGTGTTTGCCACTGACTCCAAGCAAGAGCCCCATATCTGCTGAAACTACAATATGAACGGGAACCGGTAAGAAATCGACCGATATGCGGTTATCATGACATGAACTCGGAGACACGAACATTGGACAACGATCATCGTACAATGACGATTGTACTATAAAACCAGACACAATTTTGGTTCTCTGGGTGACCGTATATATGAAACTTGATTTCTGGGTCACGCTGTTGCATTCATTAGAAACAAGTCGTAATCTGCATATAGTTTGTAAGGACGAACGCGACAGTATCTCCAAAATCAAATCAAGGGGAATCCCTTCTTCGGTTTCTTGGTTTTCAGTAGAATTCATTGTATTTGAATTCGAAGGCTGATGTGTGACCCTTGGGAATCGAAACGAAAGATTGAATTAAAGAATAAAAGGGCAGTGTTGTTACTGTATTGTATTGCATGAGTTGCAGAGCAAAACAAGCACCCTGGTGGCCAGGTAGACTGGTGTCCTTAATGTATGTATTAGGATTTAGGATAGGACACGTATGAAAAAAGATAAAAAAAGAAAATCGAAAACTTTTCAAAGTTCAAAGCGCGGTCATTCTTGTTTGAATCTACAAGTCTAATTCTATTATAATGGTTCAATTAGTCAATCATCAAAATCCTCCGCTTTCTCTGTAACCAAACAAGCAAAGCAAAAAGTCTAGAAGACTTTTCCCCCCATCTAACACTCCATCCCTCACTTGCTGTATAGATATATAGACGTTTATATCTTTTCTCCTCTGCGCCAATCATACAACTGAATACTTGAATCCATTTTCTGAAACCCTAGAAAATTGTGCTGAATCCCGAGGTATGAAGACCAAGACGCCATTGCAGCAACTTAAGCTTGCCGTTCCTGCCCAGGAAACTCCCATCTCCTCCTTCCTGTAAGTTTCTCTAATTCAATTTTCATAAGATGCAGTTGCGTCTTTTAGTTTGTTCTTAGTACTAGTTTTTTCAAGTGGAGAAGAAGAAGAAGCTTCGGGAAATTAGAGTAATAGATATCCAGCTTTCTGTGAAAGATTGTTTCAATGAGATGCTGCCATTCAATTTTCAGGACTGCGAGTGGCACTTTTCATGACGGAGATTTGCTCTTAAATCAGAAAGGTCTGAGGCTCATTTCTGAAGAAAAGGAGTCTCGCGTAAGTTATTCGTGCTCAAATTAAGATTTTTTTTTTTGAAAAATGTGCTCAAATTAAGATTGAAAGTTGAAATCTGATAAAAATATTCACTTTTAGTTGTGCTTATTTTTTCACAGCCTTCTGACGGCAAGGAGCTAGATTTTGAATTCTCGCGAGAAGACCTTGAGACAATCAAAGTCATTGGAAAGGGGAGTGGAGGAGTTGTACAGCTTGTTCGACATAAGTGGGTTGGAAGATTGTTTGCCTTGAAGGTCATGATTACTACTAACATAGACAACTCTTGACAATGTATCTTTATTGGTAACTGAGATATATATTGTCTTTGACTCAACAAATATGCGTAAAAGTTCTCTTGTTTAATTGGACATTGGATTGGGGAATCATAATTATACATAAGTGGGAAATTTGTGGATCAGGTCATCCAGATGAACATACAAGAGGAAATCCGTAAGCAAATTGTGCAGGAGCTAAAAATAAACCAAGCCTCACAATGTCCACATATTGTTATTTGCTATCACTCGTTTTATCACAATGGCACAATCTCCCTTGTGTTGGAGTACATGGATCGTGGGTCTCTCGCAGATGTGATCAAACAAGTTAACACAATTCTTGAACCTTATCTCGCGGTTGTATGTAAGCAGGTAGATCTGTTTCTTCCTTGATGCTGCACATTTCACACATTTAACAGGAACAGGAAGGCTAAAGTCAAAACTATTTTTTCTCCAGAGTCTAATTGAAACTTATAGTATGGTCTTACTACTTGATATTTCTATCCAGGTTTTGCAGGGCCTGGTGTACCTACATCACGAACGGCATGTCATACATAGAGATATTAAACCATCCAACCTCTTGGTAAACCACAAGGGTGAGGTGAAGATTACTGATTTTGGTGTGAGTGCAATGCTAGCAAGTTCTATGGGTCAAAGGGATACATTTGTTGGAACATACAACTATATGTCAGTAAGTGTCAATCTCACTTGTATCTTGTCATTAGACAGTTTCATTTCATTAACTTATTGGACCCAATGATATTTTTTCCCTTTAAGGATTTCTGCTTTTCATAACATTAATCTTGAAATTTTCTTCGTCATTTTTAGCCAGAGAGAATAAGTGGGAAAACCTATGATTACAGCAGTGATATTTGGAGTTTGGGCTTGGTAGTACTTGAGTGTGCCATAGGACGCTTTCCTTATATGCAATCTGAAGATCAGCAAAGTTGGCCAAGCTTTTATGAACTCTTGGAAGCTATTGTGGAAAGCCCACCACCATCTGCTCCCTCAGATCAATTCTCCCCTGAGTTCTGTTCATTTGTATCAGCATGGTAATAACTTTGCTCAGCTTCCCTCCAAATTCATTGCAATACCAAAATGCTAGGGAAGCTGTCTTAAATGTGTGGGATTGATCTATGGTTCTGTCTATTTTAGTTGTATTTACTGTTGAATTTTAGAATAGCCTAAACTTGTATATTGTGCATAGATTATACAGCTTCACTACCGGACTAGCAGCATTGTGCTATCCCAATGTTTTGGCTATAAGGATAAACATATGAATCTCATGCAATTCCAAATGCATTCACTAATAATATCCTGTATCATATTTTGAATCAATTGCAGCATACAAAAGGATCCTGAAGACAGATCATCATCCTTGGACCTCTTGGTTAGTCTCCAAGAATATTGTTGTAACTCTTATGGAATTCATTCTCAGTAGCATATTGCGAGGAACCTATTGTTTTGATTCTATTTTTATGCTTCCAGATTCACCCTTTTATCAAAAAGTTTGAAGATAAAGACATTGATCTTGGAATTCTGGTCGGCAGCTTGGAACCACCTGTAAATTACCCAAGGTAACTGGTTCACATTGTTGACTTAGCCAAGCAATCTTCTGGCGAAAAATCAGCGTGTCTTGTAATTTATGCCAAGTTTGAAATGCATTACCTTATGTGTCAGTATAAGCTTTGCTTATGTTTACATTATTGGATTGTAGTGTTAAGATAACAATATATAGAGTTTCCCTACATTCTGTAGTTCAATATACAAGTCTGCTAGATAGTTTTCTGGATTTTGCTATTTGAGGATGGTTTGTGCTTGTAAAGTACCTAGTTTCAATCATGATGCATTTGAACTTGAGTACTTAAGAATGTCGTTCAATCCTGACGCATTTGAACTTGAGAACTTCAGAATCTCGTAAAGGGAGAAATGCCCACTCAGTTACACTGAAAGTTAATACACGCATATGTGAACATTATCATTCGTTTTATGGGGGTTTGAACATCGAACCAGATTTTGAATTTACAAGTTGGAGCAGGGTGGTGGCTGTTATTGCGTTATAAGTGTCTTGGATTCTAATAACTAGCGAGGATGTGAATTAACTAAGAATTAGTCAGTCATTAGATGTTTTGTCTGCAAACTAAAGCTATTCAACATTATTTGAAATTATAGCAGTGTATACTGTCTCCTAGCTTTTTGTTCTTTTTGTCGAAAGACCGAATGCTCATAAAACTACTTGCCATTGATAAGCGCTTTAAGTTGATATTTTGTTATTCTCCTCTATTATTGTAAGATCTTTTTCTTTACTTAAATATAGTATCTTCACATGCTTTAGTTATTATCTTCTTTTGGAAAAGTTTCTTTTTTTCATTGTTTGGTTTTATTAACCATAAGAACATTATAAAATTATGAATGATGACATTTCTTTTAGTAAATTTGAGTTGAACTTATAGAAAAAGATCAGAGAATCAAGAGCATATTTAGAAATGCAGTATTGTCCAAGCTAATGACCAAAATTCCTAGATCAATTTCTTGTCTTCAGACCTTTTTGTTGAAAGGGTAAACTTTGGGAAGTATAGAAAAGATCACATTAACATCAAATAAAATCACCAAAGGTCTTTGCCTTCAAATTAAATTTAATCAAAATAGTATTTTTGAATATGATATAAATTGGATACTCTCACTATAAGAAATAAAGGGTTTGCCGACGGTTTGAACCGACGCTAAATCCCATGATTTTGTCAGTAAAAATATTTACCGAAGGATTTTCACGACGGACAATGGCGTCGTTAATTCAAGCGTAGGTAATTATAACGATGGCAATTTTATGCCTCCTTCCGACGGACACTGTGACCATTGGTAAACCGTTGTAAAGATACCGACAGATTAATAAGAATGGTCGGTAAATACAACGAACAATTTACCGACGGTATAATGTATTATGTCGGTAATATTGAAATATTTTTGCAACGGTTTTCTATATTCTGTCGGTAATATTGATATATTTTTGCGATAGTTTTTTGTATTCCGTCAGTAATTGGAAGTTAAAAAAAATTTAAAATAATCCTGACATTAAATTTTATTTGATCTTATGAAAAATGCATAATTTCAACAGTTGTAAATTATCTGTGCATAATAAATTTATTTGTTTAAACAGAAGTTGATTGATGATATAAGGATCAAATTTTCTTAAATGATAATAAAAATATTACAGTGTACTAAGTATTTGTAATTGAAAGCAAATGACTACAACAATCTTAATGTCCTGATGATGGTGGGTGCTTTGAGCTGCTACTTCTCCCCTTCAACTGATCAATCTTCTGTCTCAGCTGAGCCATCTGCTCCGTCTGCTCTCTCATCTACTCCGTCTATTCCATCAATATCTGCATTGTGAACTGAAGCTTAGTGACTTTCGACGATTGCATTGGTCTGGTAGACGCTGCTGTACTGGACATGGAGGATTGTAAATAACAAGTGTTTGCAAATAAACCTAGCCCGAATATCCATCCACGACGGTCCTTACCATTGACAACATCAAGATATGTTTGAGTCTTATCAACAGGTTGTTCCTCCTGAGACTGTTGCTGAATGGTTTGAAGTAATGTTTACATTGGTAAGGGATTATTCATAATTGTTAAACTAAATGATTATAAAAGAAATAATAATAACGCATTAATTTCATACACATTCAATTCTCTACATCGGCTGTTGACGAATGTCACACTGTCATGCTTTTTCGTGTGAGTATGCAAAAACAACTGAGTAGTGTGGACCAATAGTGGTTGACAAATTAAATCCTTCTATGTTTTGATAATAATAAAATGTATAGAATTGGTTAAGAAATAATTTCAGATATTTTGGATTGATATTCAAATAAAGGATTAATACAAATCAAGATTGACATATTAAGAAATAAACAACGTGCAAGAGATTATCAGATCATGGATGAAGATTTCAAATTCGTATCGCAACAAATAAATATTGAAGATCATGTAAAATTTGTCATGAGATCTAGCACTAGTCGACTATCATGTAACAAGTCGACTAATAATACCAGATCTGACAATTCGTGCCAAAATAAGTCGACCAATCCATTACAAGTCGACTATTAACAAGAGACCTGTAAGATGTATAAATGGACTAGTTGACTATCATCACACTAGTTAACTATTTGAAGAGAGGAGTTGAAAGTCTTATAAAAAACGTGAGTGCTAGTCGATTGATGCTTTGGAGTCAAGTTGACTATAAGGTAATAGTTGACTATTACACCTCGACTAGTCGACTACCAAGTGCAGCTGAACATAATCTGACGAAGTCAATTGATATCAAACGGTACAAAAATCATTCTACAACGTCTAGGAGCATTCTACAACAGCTAGAAGAGATCTACAACGTCTAGAAATCAACTTGAAGCCTGCAAATAAATTAAGGAACATCGAAGGATCAATTACACAAGTCCAAAGTGAAGAAAATTCACATAGTTCCATATTTGCTCTCAATTTTACTCTTAGCTTGTCCTTAATTCTATTCAGCTGTACTGAGCATTATCATTTCAATTTTCTTTCATTGTTATTGTGAGCTGAGTGATTAGAGGTGAATCACTTGTGAGGTAGGATTTGTGCCGAAAAACAAATCGATTGTGAGGTGTAGCTTAAGCCGGAAGTCAAGTTGTATTGAAGAGTTCACACTAAACTAAAAAGTGTGCAGTAAAGTGTTTTGCCAAAATCCTAAGTGGGAGTTTAGGTAGAGGACGTAGGTCTTAGCACTGAACCTCTATAAAAACAGTGTTTGCCTTTATAGGATGTAAGGTACTAACAGATCAGGTCAACTATCAGGTATGTCCTTATGTATTGTATTGTCATTCTATTCACTTAAATTTTTTGCGTGCCAGTTTTTTACTTATTTATTCTGTAAGCCTGCATCATTATTTTTCCTGTCACATCTGCATGTGAGTCTATCGGAAACAACCTCTTTACTATATAGGGGTAAGGCTGCGTACTATCAGACCTCTCCAGATCTCACTTCACTGCGAGACTTCAGACTGGGTGTAATGATGATGATAATGATGATGTTTTAATAGATGGTTATTACTAAATTCAAATTAATTAATTCAACTTTGTATTTACTTTTCAACAATTCACTGACCAAACTCACGAGGACAGCTACACAAGTTTGATGTTTGGCTTGAAGTTGGGGAGTTACTGCAAATCAAAATATTCAATATTAGAGTGACATAGGAATGAATCTTCTAATATTAGAAAGAAGAAAAAATATGAATATAAATTTAGATTAATTATAATATGATGATTTTAGAAAAAAAAAAGTAAAAGAGGTTATAAACTTATAATATAATTATTAATCAATTTTTGTTGGAGTCCTTATTGCCCGATAAATTTTCTAAAGTATAGAGTGCGACATATAGCAGTTTTTAAATAAAATTTCTTTATTAAAGTTCATTTAATTTATTAAAATGTTTGTATGAGAGTGTGTAAGTGTAGCAGAGACATGTATGCTTTAATAAGAGACAAGTCAACAACAATGACCTCGTAACTTTTATACGGTACTAACAAAACACTGGCTATCATTAGATGCTTTAACTCGGAACTTTTACGAGTTGAAGAATCAGCTTGTTCAACTCGATAAAATATAAAAGTTTAAAGGTGATAAGAGTAATCATGATATTAATTTATTTTAATGTGTAATAAAAATATAAAATTTTCAATGGTTATGTAATAATTAGATATAATATGAAAAGACAATAATATTTATAAAAGTAAAAAAAATTAAGAGTTTGAAAATATTATATTATAAACTAAAAATACATATTTTTAAAAATCATATTAAAAAGAATTATAATGAGTTTTTAAACACGTAAAAATAATATTTGAAATAAATTGTACTTAGATAATGGCTTTTTTAACATTTACATTATAATTAATTGTTATAATAAAATTACAAAATTAAAATTAAATTCATTTGTTTGTAGGGAATAATTATAACAACATTATCATATCGACATAGTTATATATTTTTAATAAATATATATTGGTTCCTATTTTATATCATTTATTTTATATAAATATTTTTGTATAATTTATAGGTAATTTCATCCAACATTTTATTGAAAATGGTTATGCTATAATTTATAACTTATGAATTCCAAAAAATATAACTAAAATTTTTCAATTTCTCTTAAAATAAATATATAAAAATTTTAAAAATGTATTAAAATTTTGGGCAGGTCGGATCATTTCAGACGACCGACGGGCCAGGAGCCATCCTTGGCCCGCCCAAAATACGCCCGATGACATTCATACAGGTAAATCTGATTCCCATGATTGCTTGGTTCAGAATCGAAGTAAGAATGTGGTAAAAGAGATCCAAGCTCGCGTGGAAAATCAAATACATTATTGTATAAAATAAAGTAAAATTTTAAGAGAATTTTCTTAAATTTTAAATATTTTTAATAAAAATCACCAATATAATAATTTAACTCAACCTTAAAATTAGACTCAAATTAATTAAATTTGGTTTAAATTAGTAATTTAAAATAGTTATAATATATTATTAATTTGAGTCCATTTTATAAGATAATTATCATAAATTAATAGTTTGAATCAATTTTAATTAATTATTTTCAAATTTAACAGTTGAGTTATTATCTAAATAATATTTAATTAATTCATGTTCCATGTTACCAAAGTTTAAAAAAGATATAAAACTAAAATAGACTTTTCGAAGAACCAAAAGATTCTTTTAAAATTTCTTAAAATATAAAAAATATGTCATTTACTCTATACATAAATATCTAATTTTAGAATTTAACGTTAGTAATGATTAAGAGTTAACAGAATTTATCTTGGAAATGATTAAGGGTACATGAATTAAATTTCTAATTTAGTTCTGGAATGCTAGCTGTTATGCACTTCATGTTAACATTTTTAACAAAAACAGGATGTGACATTATCTTTTGTTAAGTCAGATTCTATTACTGTTATGCAGAAAACTTGTGGTATTATATTAGTGATCAGAAAAGTTTAATAATTTATGAAATAAAAAATGATTTTAAGTAAGGATTAAAAATATAAATACATTTCAATTTGATCGAAAAAATATAAATACATTTATGTATTGAATTACTTCCTAGCCCCCTCGTCTCATCTTTTGAAATAGCAATTGACATGTACTCGAGACAATGGGCATGGCATGGACCCATAGAAATATCCTTCATGTTTCGAAAAGCATTCTGAAAATTGAGAAAAGAGGACACGTGCTAGTTTTCTTCTGAGAAAAGTCAACATAATCCGTACATAGTGAAAATAGGAGAAAAGTCATCAATGTATATTAGAAAGCCGTTGTCTAAATAGTTTTTAAGAAAACAAAAGAAAAGGTTCCCTCTCTACGTGCATGTGCTCTCGTCTCTCTCTAAAACATACTACAAACCACTGTTTACGTAACTAGTTAGTTCAGTATACTCATCAGAGTTGGGCTGAACATGGCTACTCCCGCGCCGGAGGGGCACCTATCTAAGAAAGTGCACATCAAAAAACACAAGCCGTCGTGTAGTACAGTTGTTATAGGGGCATCGTCGGGGGACATCACCTCTAAGGACCATCCATGGCCCGAAGAAGTGCTCATCGAGGTAGAAGAGGGCAATATCACCCAGCTAACGGGAGACGCAGGGGGCAGTGTTTATTTATCTCTATCTATTTGGGAAAAACTGGACAAGCAATGGGAAAACACCGTTGTTGTCAAGCTGAATGGCCAAAGGATAGGATATCGGATTCTCTACTCTAGATTAAAATCTCTGTGGAACCCAAAAGGTCCACTGAAGATCGTCGACCTAGACTTCAACTTTTTCCTGGTTAAATTCGTAGATGAAGGTGACTTCATGCATGCACTAACGAACGACCCTTGGATTATCTTCGGACGCACCCTTTCCGTTCAACAATGGAAGCTCGACTTCCGTTCCTCCCAAGGTAAAGTCACCTGTGTGGTGGTCTGGATCAGATTCTCGGAGCTGTCCATAGCACGCTACCACCCTCTGATTTTAAACGCTCTAGGAAATATAGTGGGAAAAACACTGAAGATCGACGAAAACACCATGCTAACGTAGAGGGGAAGTTCGCACGCGTGGCCGTTGATATTGATCTCAGTGTCCCGCTACGTCACACGATAGAGTTGGATGGGGAGTCGATCTTGGTTATCTACAAAGGCCTCCCTCACATCTGCTTCAGCTGTGGCATAGTCGGCCATGATCCAGGTAAGTGTCTGAAGCAACCTTAGCTCCCACTGGAACCTGCAACCTTGGCACCTGGGCAGGAAAATGGCGCTACAGTGCATCAGGGTTTAAGAGCGGCAGCACCAGCACGCCCCACAGACGAGTCCTCCAATGGCTATGAACAGTGGAAGGAAGTGCAGCGCAAGACTAGGTGGGTACCATTGAAACGTCAAGATCAGCGTGGCGCAAGTAAGTACAAAATGCAAACCCAGGTGGGAGGCTCGAGATAATCTCCCCTGACAGTACTGGCTCTCATGGATACCGAAAATACTGAAAAGATGGAGACTACTGTGCAGCGTACTCTTTCAAGGTTGGGCTTCCATTTTAATTTAACTGACTTTCTCGGCAAAGGACAGACACAGATCGCGTCGACATCTGCAGGAACAAAGAAAAGTACGCGGGCTGGTTCAACAGAGATAACAGAGATCTAATTAGTCCCTACAGTAAAGGATCTCAAGAGCCGGGCTCCGAGGAAATAACAGAGATCTAATTAGTCCCTACAGTAAAGGATAACCACTTTGCGATAAATATTACCTCTCATGCCGAGATGATCTGCGATAGCCAAGCCTTAGAGGAAACTGGAACAGCAGCAGAGGAATGTCATCTCATGACGGAAGGAACCGATAATTTAGAGGGGATCCAACGAGACAGGGTGGAAGTGGACATGATTCCCCACACTGATCCTCCCAACAGAATACCTGGAGGTTCAACCCCGAAAATTAATGAAGTGCAAGGGATGGACATCCTGGATAGTGGAGATATGGGCACTATCACAAAGAATATCGCCTTACACACCGATGTAAGGAGGCCTAATCATGACCTTAGCCCATGATGTCGATTCTTATATGGAATTTTCAAGGCGCAGGGGGAAATTGAGTGTAGGCAATAATTCGTAATTATACGCATATATATAAGCATGGTATTATGGTTTTGTTAGAACTGCAAATTAGTGGAGCTAGGGCGACAAAAGTGACCCATAAATTGGGTTTTGATTTTTCCTTTAGGGTCAAAGCAGAAGGCTTTTCTGGTGGAATTTGGATGCTTTGAAAACACAACGTTGAAGTTTCAGTGGTCATTGCCCATCGACAATTCCTTCATACCAAAGTCAAGTGTGGTGGTTGTTCTTTTGACTTTAAGCCAATTTATGCTAGTCCACAATTTGCCTGTCAAAAAATCTTATGGTCGTTTTTAAAATAGATAGGTCACTCTAACCCCGGGCTATGGCTTGTGAGAGGAGATTTTAATGCTAAATTGGAGGTGTCAGACAAAAGGGGTGGAGCTAAGACAGCAAGGGTAGTGAATCAACATTATAAGAATTGGGTGAATGATTGTGGTCTTCACAATTTGGGTTTCGTAGGATCGAAATTTACGTGGAGGAGAGGCATAATCCAAGCGCATCTGGATAGAGTGTTTGGCTCAACTTCTTGGATTAGGAAATTCCCCCATACGATTAATCAATCCCTACCTTTATTACTTCACATCAACAGCCCCTCTCAGAGAGTAATGTCTTCCCCCGCTTTTCGCTTTCAGAATGCGTGGTTAACCCGTTTTGGTTTTGCCGATGTGGTTGATACACATTGGATACCTGATGAGGAGACTTTCAGCAAATCTTTAGCCACCTTTCCTACTCATCTTATACGATGGAACAAGGATGTTTTTGGTAATAACTTCCATCGTAAAAAAAGACTTCTCGCCCGCTTGGAGGGAATACAGAGATCTATGCAATCTGACAATTCAGATTTGTTATTAGACTTAGAGGAACAACTGAGCACCGAGCTCTTACAGGTTCCGAGTGAGGAGGAGCTTTTTTGGCACCAACATGCCAAATGTGAATGGATCTTGAAGGGTGATCGGAACACCAAATATTACCATACTCTCACACTTTCTAAAAGGAAGAAACTAAAGATAGATTGCCTTTTTGACGACATGGGATCCTTGATTTCTGATCAGGAGCAACTGAGTCTTTTGGCAAGGAATTTTTTTGTCCAGTTGTACGCCCCCAAAGTTGCGCCTAGTCAACAGTTTTTATTTACAGTTGCTTTCCCTCAGCTTTCAGAGGCAAGGATTCCCGAGCTAGCGGCCCCAGTCTATGAAACAAAAATTAGGAGTGCGGTCTTTTCCATGAACCCAAACAAAGCCCTGGGAGTGGTTGGTTTCAATGCATTATTATATCAAACTCAATGGAATAAAGTAGGACACTCAATGGTGGCTTTTATTTAGGTAATTTTTCGCCTGGAACGATGGGAAAGAGGACTTGAATCAAACTATTTTGGTATTGATTCCAAAAATTCCCGCTCCTTCCTATATTTCCCAATTCAGGCCCATTAGCCTTTGTACGGTGCTCTTTAAGGTCATAGCTAAAATCATTGTGAATCGGTTGAAAGGCCATCTTGATTACCTTGTGGCAGAGAACCAATGCAGTTTTATTCCTAGATGTCAAATTACTAATAATATTATCATTGCCCAGGAGGTCATACACACGATGAGAAAAAAACAGGGAAAGACCGGGTATTTTGCTCTGAAAGTAGATCTAGAAAAAGCTTATGACCGACTTCGATGGGATTTCATTCAAAATACTTTAACAGATATTGGGCTCCCGTAGAACCTCATTGAGGTCATTATGAAGTGTGTGATGACAGTGACTATGTAAGTCGCTTGGCAAGGTACTTTATCTGAACCCTTTCAACCCTCTAGAGGTATCAGACAGGGCGACCCTTTATCGCCTTAGCATGAAAAGATTAAGACATCTTATTAAGTTGGAAGTGGGCCAACGACAGTGGAAATTGATCAAATTAAGCCTCATAGGACGTTTAGTTTCGTATTTATTCTTTGTCGACAATCTCGTTCTTTTTGCTGAAGCTACAGATAACCAAACACAAGTGATAACTCAGACTCTAGACACTTTTTGTCAAGCTTCGGGACAGCGCATTAATACAAATAAAACTTGGATTTTCTTCTCCAAGAATGTTCCTCGCGATACAGCACGACGGCTCAGTCAAGCGTTGAATGTTCATAGTACGAACAATCTTGGAAAATATCTAGGAGTTCCTTTGATTCATGAGCGCACCACCCGATATACTTACCATTACATACTAGATAAAGCCCAAAAGAAGCTGGCGGGCTAGAAATCTAGAATGTTATGTTTAGCGGGTCGGGTTACTTTAAACCAATCCGTAATCTCGGCCCTTCTAATTTTCACAATGCAAACGATTCGTCTGCCCAGACAACTTTGTGATGAGTTGGAAAAATTAATGCGGGACTTCATCTGGGGGTCACACGATGGGCAACAGAAAATACATCTTGTCAATTAGGCTGTAGTGTGTAAACCTAAAAAAGCAGGGGGACTGGGTATAAAGCGCATTAGATCTTCCAATGATGCGTTTCTGACAAAACTCGGATGGGATTTAATCACAAAACCCACTGCTCTGTGGGTTCAGATCCTGCGAGCCAAATACCACTTAGATGCATATCACCTTCCTCAAACGTTAGCTCGAAAAGGGACTTCAACAATTTGGAGGGGGATATCAGTGACATGGCACTTAGTGCGCTAAGGAGCTAAATGGAAGCTGGGCAACGGACGACGCATTCTCTTCTGGTTTGATAGCTGGGTCGAGGATTTCGGACCACTTTATTTAGTGGCCACCACCCACGTTCCGGATAGTGTCCTAAATGCCACAGTGTCTGACTACACAAGTGAATTTAGTGAATGGCATTGGAATCTTTTCCAACAATGTCTTCCCTCTACAATTTGTATAATGACTGCGTTAATTCGACCAAACATCAATGACCAAGTGGAAGATCAATTGACATGGGGTCCCACAAATCCCAAGAAATTCATAGTGGCATTTTTTTATAATCTCATCGAACAAACCAACACAGACAAATTCAGTAGGCTTTGGGAGGTCATTTGGAAATGAGCAGGACCACAGCAGATTAGGTCTTTCCTTTGGCTTTTGATTAAGAGTAAATTGTTAACCAACCAACAGCGAATGGTGCGTCATTTATCAATGGACATCGGTTATAATTTTTGTCGACAGGAAGAGCCAATTCTCCACGCTCTACGGGATTGCCCTAGAGTAACTTCTTTCTGGAAAAAATTCCCTTCTGAAATAGTAGACAGGGATTTCTTCCAACATGATAAGGAGACGTGGGTTTTTAGAAACCTTTGACGTCATTTTCAGTTCAAACAGATAGCGTGGGCTATTATCTTTGGATTTGCTTGCTAGTTTTTATAGAAATGGCGTAACAACAGCATCTTTGACACCGGCTTTGTTTGGCCGGTGCAAGGAATTAGACTCGTCATGGATTATGTTGGTTGGATCATCCGGGCCAATACGGTGGAATGCCGTGTTTTTTAAGCGCAGGGTATGCCTTTGGGTATCCTAGTGGGATGGAACAAACCTATGGAGGGGTAGGTCAAACTCAATACAGATGGCGTAGTGAACACAGGATCCAATATGGTCGCAGCTGGAGGACTTTTGCGAACAAGCCAAGGCCACTGGTGTGGCAGTTTTATCCAGAATATTGGAGTAGAAGTGTCCCTGGAGGCAGAATTATGGGGGCTCATTCAGGCCTCACTCTAGCGTGGGATCATGGATATCGACGAGTGGTAGTCGAAGTGGACTCGCTAGAGGTTATTAACACTCTCTCCTCTTCCAATAGCGTTATGTCTGACATTTATCCTTTGGTGACAGGTATCTGAGGGTTATTTCATCGCGCATGGGAGGTTCAACTACAGCACATCCAACGGGAAGGGAACTAATGTGTCGATCACCTAGCTACTTTAGCTTCTCTATCGAGGCCAAGGTTGCAGTATCTTCAGGAGCCTCCGATGATTGTTCGGGACTTACTCTATCAATATATGACCGGAGCACTTTATCCTCACACTCTGCATTAGGGGGTGATCTGGGTCGAGAGTTTTTTAGTATTTTTAGGTGTTTTCCCTTGTCAAAAAAAAATGTATATTAGAAAGCCGTACTTTGCATATAAATCTCTCTCCACATACACTCAACAATGACTCAAAATTAATTTAAAACCAATACTGACTAAACAACAAAAATAGATATATGATAAAGTTAAAAGGAAAAGAACTTACATTGCTTGATAATTGTATTACCCAACGATAATTATAAAAACATCATTATTATGCATGACAAATCTCTCATTTATAAAAGCATCATTATATAGTTGTTGTTAGATGGGTATAATTTTGGATCAACAAGCTATTAGGCTTTGGCAACCTTATAAACGTTACAAAAAACTAAATTCGAAAGTTGACAAGCTAACATTTTCTTGTAGATATGGAAACAATCCATAAATCACAAAGGGTGAAGAAGGTGGTTAATTGCAAGTTTTGCAATTCCAAGAAAAAGAGGAAGCATAACATTCGAGGATAAATGAGACGAATCCAAAGCTTTCACAGGTGTTCGGAAGTAGCAAGATTTATCATGCTAACTCCAAAACTTGTTTTAATCTCCATCATTTTTTTAGATAACTTTTCTTTAGAAATTAAAGTAAAATTTCAATCAATTAGTGGAGATATACAATTTAAACCAACCACAATCCGACGCTAATAGGCTCATACATCTGATAAATCAAATAAAAGCTAAACCTATTAACTGGCAACAAATAGAACATGTAGCTAAAAAGGAAAAGAACAATGCTCGTTAAAGGAATTTACTTGAAGAATTCTGCTTTTGGCTCCAGATTCTCGCTATCTCTAAGAAAGTAATTGATTTCTAGAGTTGAAACATGTTCCACCTCTTGTCACAACACCAATTCTAATCACTCTTCTCGCATGTTACCCAAAAGAGTTCCTAGGTGACCATGGAAAGTCCATCACCTACCTATCAGTCTCCTAGAGGTAAGCCCTCAATTTCTATGCTTTCATTTTCTTATATGAGGTAGTTAGTAGAGTTCTTCCTTTTTAGCATGAGATTATGGATTCTGATTACCTTTTACTAGCACGAAATAGCAACAATCTCCATAATTTGGCTAGCTGAGTGAACATTCCTTGATGGAATTTAAAGAAATGATTTTCTCTTTAAATTTAGTTGAAACATAACAAAACTTGTTGTTGACTTCTACCTTTGTCATGGAACCTTATGAGATTTATTTCCATCCATATTTCCTTTATGCAACCGACAAAGGAAATAAGATAGATAATAGTATTAGGCTTTAAAAATGAGTTCAATCTAATAAACCATTGCATAATCCCTGAAAATTGGCAACTGTTTAAAACCCATAGGCATTTATTTTTTATCCAATGCCATATATTCATTGAGAACTAACATTCAAAGAATATATGATCCCTATTTTCACTTTATGAACTGCACAAAACACATTCATCATTAGCACTCAGTTAGGGTAGTCTATCTATTGTGCTTAATTTGTTTAGAACATTTAACCTTAAAATGAAAGAAGAGTTAGGCAATAGCTCTTCATCTCAAACTATTCGATGCCAATTTACTCTTTCATTTCTCTATATCAACCATTATTTATAGATCTTATTATTCAATTGTCCTCTAGGGTGGATATTCCAAATGTATTTATCTGGGGACATTATATTTGGCTAATAATTAGGAGTTAAGAATTGTAGCTCCCTTGGAAACTTAATCCACTACCCTTCCCTTATGATAGAGTTTAACATAGCATTTAAAGGGAAGTGACTCCATATTGAATGGCTATCTAATTCCTAATTAAGGAGCCATTCCCTGACCAATTATCATATCAAAGACTAGCCTTTTCCTTGCTACCAACTTGACAAGATATTTCAGGTTCCAAGATTTTCCTTAAGTTCAGTAGTTATGCTAGAAACCAAGAATGTAAGGTTTATGGGTAATATCCCATATACTCCTTTCTTTAAGAATATAACTATAGAGCCATTTAACCATAACGTTTCCTTATCCTACAGAATGGGCTAGAGTTTCGTTATCATGAGAGCTTTGTTAGAGATTTTTATAGCTATAACTCTTAAATCTCTCTCCACCTTTGGTTTGCAAACATCACTCCATCTAACTTTGTCATGTCCTCAGTTAGAATCACAACCTTCCCATAAAAAATTCATTATTAGTTTTTCCACTGATTTAATGGCTTCTCTTACCATTACCATATTAGAAGACAAATAAATATGCATGGAGTTGAGGACATAATGGACTAATTGCAGTCTTTCCTCTAAAGGATAGGGCTCTTTTGGTCAATAAAGTCAATCTCTTTTGAATTTTTTTTAAAATAGGCAGTAGCATTCATTAAAATGGAGTCTTCTAATTGTGATTGGTAAGCCTTAATAGCATAAAAGGGTTTGCTTCCTAATCATTCCCATTTTAGTCGCAATTCCCTCTTCCATTTGATCTGCACTTTTGGATAGAACAAAATGACTTTTAGAATAGTTTACTATCAATCTAGACATGGAGTTGAATTGGTTCAAAGTAGACATAAGGGGTTCAACTTAGCCATAATTAGCTTTAGAGAATAAGAATAAATCATCTGCAAAGTATAAATTCACTAAGGAGACTTTCCTATATTTGTTGTGATATTTAAATTATGTTCCCCTGCCAATGTTGTAGTTAAAACTTGAAGTTAGAGCTTCCATTCATAAATTGAAGAGATAAGGTGACAAGGGATCCCCTTACCTAAGTCCTCTTTCTTCATGGAAAATTCTTGTTGGGTTTCCATTAACCAAAGCAATATAGGTTGGAGAAGTAATACAAGCTTCAACCCATTTAGTGAACCTGTTAGGAAATCTCGTTAATTCAAGGAGTTAAAAAATGAAGTTCCATTCCACACAATCAAATTCCTTTTTGAAATCAATCTTAAAGGAACAATTCCTTAGTGAATTCGTTCTAGAATGGCTTCTTAATAGATTTTGCATGTAAATATGTTGTCCCCTATTTGCCTACCTTACATAAAATAACTTTGGTTATCAGTAACCGAGGATCCCATAACTAGTTTTAGTTTGTTAGCTATAATTTTTGCAATCACTTTGTAAAGGAAATTTAAGCATGATATTGGTTTGTAATTGTTGGACCCCGAACTTTGATTAGAAGTTAGAATTATTAAATGAGGAATCGGTAGTGAATGTAGTAAGTTGTGTTACATGTTTTACAATGATATTTGGAG
>JANKOD010000002.1:23642841-23654879 GCA_026284645.1 Erythroxylum acuminatum
AACATCTATATAATGTTATAACGTTTTTCATTAAATAATTAATTTAAATATTATTAATTATTTGATTAATTATAACATAATTAATTATAATATATTTAACACATATAAAGCATATAATTAATTAATTAACTAATTAATTAATTTTGATATAATTAATAATAATTAAAATATAATAAATTAACTAATTTATTAAACTGTGATTTATTTATAAATTAATTATTAATCATTAACTGTTAAGTTTACTCAGTTATAATTAAAAATAATTAATATATAATTAATAAATTGATGTATTAAAATATAATTAATTGATTAAGTAGTACATGTTAATATTAAGTATATATGTCACGACTCGGTACCACATCAGGCCCATGACAATCACCGCATAACCAGGCTAAGAACATTTACGGTATCCTTAATCCGACTATATAAGACTAACTGAATATGTATCCATCAAATCTCGATAGGAAACTCAATATCAAGATAAGCCAAAATGATCATGCGTGACACCATTAGTCAGCCAAACTAATGTGCACACCCACTGATACTCGGTGTTGGCTAAACCTTCATCCGTGGTGAGTCCAAACTACAGTCGACAAGAGCGTCATGACCCTAGGTGATGACCTCGTCGATGTCCAGACCCTAGGTGTAGAATCACCCGCAAGTCCCATAGAAAGGTGTCGATACGGTGACTCGACTTTCATGTACCAGCGTCAAGGGTACGGGGGTCGCTTAATCTTAATCAATTGTGCCCAGCACACGATTGGCCAATTGTTTCCTCACCAATCACAAAAATCATATACAACAGTTAAGTATCAAAAATCAAGTAAGGCATCATGCCTTTATTTATCGGTCCAACCAATAAAATGAAACTTTGCCATGGCTCTAAACCAAAAGAGAAGACATACTCGTAGCATATATGACTCGGTTATGCATATGAAAGTTTCAAAACATTATTTCATGAAATAAAAGTCATCTTTTGTATTCCAAGTGCAAAGTTGCTCAAAAATGTAATTTCAGAAAATAAAGCATTATTCTTTGCAATTTAAACTCAAATTTGTTAAAAATAATAACATTTATCAAAATATGTAATAAAAATATTAGTTTCAAAAACTATGTTGAAACATTATTTTGTACGATAAAAGTTATCTTTTGTACTCCGAATGCATAGTTGTTCAAAACAATGACGTTTATTAAATACATAAACATATTAGCATCCATTTGAAATTCAATTCTATCATACGTTGCCTAGGTTCAAAATTCACATTCAAGTCACCATGCTTGTCTTAGGATGTTCTAATTCTATTTGAGAAATATGGTTCCCCAACTCACCTCAAAAGAGGGTGTGCACTACTTTGCCTTCAAAAATTCTCGGTACGAGTTTCCTAATTCACGGCTCCCGAGCCTTTATACATAAAAAGGCATATAATGAAATTACTACTTAAACATAAATTTCATATTTAAACACCATCACATTAGCTTCTTTTTTTGCATTTTCTAAGGCATTTAATGCCTTTAATCCAAACTTAATCATTTCATAACATAATTAAGCACATCTTTATCTAAGCATATTAGGCCTTTACCTGTCATTCTAAGCAACAATTTAAGTTCACTCTAAGTAAACATGAAAGCATCTTTCCAATGCAAACCATCAAAATCCTTAAATCCAAAGCCAAGTTCACTTAGCAATTTTATCAAGCACGTAAAGGCGTAAACTTGAAAGCCTCCTTCTAATGTACTTCTTCCTCATTTGCCATCAACAATTCACATCATACATACATAATTAACATCATAGAGTTCATTTGAACCATCAATCAAAAGATATTCAAAAATTCACAAAGTTTCACCTAAACGGAACAATTTTGGTTTTGACTTAAAGAACCCTCTCCATGATATATTTCATTCATCTAAACCATGTTTCATGCATAATAAAGCATGGAGAACAACATATCTTAACACCAAACTCAAAATCCTAATGTAGAGAGAGATGAGACAAAATTTACCTAAACCTTCCTTTGGTGATATCTTCCAATCCTTTGAGAATTTCTCAAATCTAATGATAGATTTGAGTTCCTTGACCCCAAATTAGCTTAGAACACCTTGGTTTGAGTTGAAAAATAAAAAAGAAGGGTGAATTTTGGTGATGGCCAAAACTTCCTCTCTTCTCCTTCTTTCTTCTTCTTTCTTTTAATTAAAACTAAGTATTTTAAGTCCTTATAAATGTGATGCTCGGCCATAAGTGAAAGAAGGGTCTAGAATTCTTTGACCAAATGGGGTGAAATTACCATTTTTCCCCTAGCTTATGTGAATTTACCATTTTACCCTCCAAACTTTCCTAAATTTGCAATTAAGCCCAAAGTTTAGAAATCTCCAAAACTTTTAGTTTTTGGTTGGTCCTTGGACTCTCGGAAACAATAATTAAGCCCCTTAACTTCATAAAATTACATATTGGTCGTCCAAGAATTGAAAATTTACTATTAAGTCCTTTAACTTTTAACAATTTGCAAATAAGCCCTTATGTACATCAACTTTTCCAATTAAGCCTTCTAAGTATCCAATAAGTCTATAAATCATGTCTAATCACCTTTAAGGCATTAGAGCACATTTAATTCAACCACCATGGTCATATTCATCTAATGGACTCAGTTCTATACAATTAAAAGCTTATATGTTGAAAATCTCCAAGATTTCGCATACTGATGAACTCTAAGTTCATGTAAGGACATATAACATTATATTTCACTGGCATATGTACCAAAAGGATTCAAATATATCTTTGAACTCATATACAATCATGTATATATCAATATACAATAGCATCTCCAAGTATCGACCAATATAAAAGAGCTCAAAGAGTTCGGCGTTACACTTGCAGACACCATTTCTCATACAAGGACTGTCTTTATTAAAATGACCACAAGGACTGTGGATCATTTGTTTAATGATAAGAGAATATAATCGCGAATTTTGAACAGGGTCTGGTATTTCAGCATGTATGATTTGGTCATAAGATTCTGGATGAAGTAATTTAGAATATGGCTTAAGTATCAGCAATAAATGAGCATGAGGGAAACTACGATTTTGGAACTCAATAGCATGAACATATGTAGCCACCTCTCCAAAGATATGTTTCTTGATTAGTTCATTTTTAAGGAAAAATCTCAAATTTAGCTTTAAAAACTCTAGCCAATAAATCAGGCCTATCTTTTAGCTTTTCATAAAACTCAAGATTTTCTTAAATCTCCTTCCACATTGGCTTGCAAGTCATAGCGAGGAAAATGTCAGGTTTACCATACTTCTATACTAGAGCCATTTCCTCAAGATAACGATGTTTCATGCCTCTTGGACCACCGAAAAATGATGTTGGGAGCATAACTCGAGGGCCAATTCGATAACCTTCACTCTGACCTATGGCAATACTGCCCAAAACACCCTGCAATATCTCTGTTCTTATCTCATTTTGTCTCTTTCTATGGAAATCAAGTATAGATGTTTCAAACTTTATGTAAGCACCCACAACCAATTGCTAAAGTAGCCTTAAGTTATGGAACAACATTGACTGATCATGTTCTCTTATTTGGAGCCTAAAACAATAATACTCTCTAGCAGAAATAGTGTCATTTCATAGTATTCTTGACCAGTAACTAAAAATTATACAAAGACGCCTAATAAATAAAAGGATAAGGTTACACAACACTATAGAAATGAAATAGGAAAAGAAAAACTTGCTTGTATTCTCCATATTAAACAGATCATATGGATCAACAAAAGAATTCAAATTAATGTCACATCCGTCATTTGAAGCAGTGTTCCTCATTCTCTTTGAAAACAACAGCTTAGTTCCACGATCCCACCCAGATTCACCGTGAGGAAATAAAAGAGGATATTAAAGGGAATCAAAATATGATTGGATTCCACAACTTGTTCCTAAATGACTATAGACTTGTATGTGTAGGGATTTATCAACCCTTTCATCATCCACCGCAATCCATATAGTAGCTACTTGTGATGTAGTAGGAAGATTGTATACATATTGATCGAGGCTAGGATAACACCTTAAGACTATTGTATTGTCAGAATGTCCCTAAGACTCTTGAAGAACTTAGCATAGAGATTATGTTCTAGGTCTGTCATAATCAATTTTAATGTATCCTCACGAAGTTTGTCACAACTTTTTGTCCTTTTTGTAAGTTCCTCCATAGTATCAAAAAAATAGAGTTAGATACCAGACACTCTATCAGTTGTCGAAACTAAATTGTCAAGGAAATGATAAACCTGACCGTAGACACGCAATGTATAAACACCTTTCTTATTTTTTGTTAATTCTTCATCATACCTAGCTCTATACGAAGTAAAAGCCACAATATTATTATATGTACAAACATTCTGCCTGAAATGCTTATATTCTTCATCACCATCAATAAATAATCGTTTTAGAGCATATGGCATTTGAGGAGCAACAACTTCTGAAGAACAACAAAATGATGGGGGTTCTAGGTAGAATCTTTTCGCATCACAATGCTCACAGCTAGGAACAAAAGGAAGCTATAAAGGTCAGCAGGACAATTCTTTAGGCACACTAATTATAGCTAAGAATGATGATGGTTTATCCCTAAAAAGATTTATAAAAGGGTTTATCACTTTGAGGAGCAATAATAATAGAAAAGTACAAAGAATATAGCTAAGAAGATTTATACCTTGATCCTCAACAGGTGCCATTGAGGTGGATAGAACAGAGGAGGAAGATATATTTGGACATTCTAAATTGTGGTGCATATTATTAGACACTTCAACTTATGATTCTGTACTGACAACTTCCCTAAGCCAAAGAGATAAATGAGACACGTTGACATGGTCCACGCTAAAATCAATAGATGGATTTTGTATCTGTTGACTGCTGGATGGATGAAGAAACAGTTGTTCATCTGCAATAATGCTATCAATGGTAGAATAAACAAGTTGATCACTAATTGGTTGACATCGCAATTCTCCTATAAACAACTCAGGTCGAACTAAATTATCTGTCATTTTAGACAGATTAGTTTTATAGCTCTTATTTGTACGACCAATAAAAGACAAAATAACATTACTCTTCTTTGCAACATAAGCTTCTTGACGCCACTGTAGGAGCTCACATTTTTCATTTTCTGGCATTTATTATGCCTCTTGGCATTTCTATACGTCTTCGAGAGTAGACAAACCTAGAATGAAGGGAAAAATAACCAACAACTATACATGCTAAAAAGATATTGAAAAAATGAAAGAAAATAAAGCCATAAATTAATAAAATAAGATAAAATTATCAAAATGTAATTGTTGTATTTCATTTTATAATTATATAACAAATTTTTTTATATATGTGTACAATTTAATTGTATATTAAATAATTATATTTTGAAAATAAATTTAAGTAGTAAATGATAATTTAGTTTAAAATAATTTTATACTATGTTGGAAAAATTTAAGATATATCGTAAATTAATGCAAACTAGTTATTAAAATTAATATAAATTTTCAACTCAAAAGAAACTAATAATTTTGAAACAAACATATCTTATATACAACGTTCTCAATAAGTTTATATTAGTTTAATTTATCAAAGTCTCTCATGATACAATTTAAGAAGTCATTGAAAGTAGCTGTTAGAATTAATTATTGATTAAAATATTATTAAATTATCATATAATCATCGAATTATAAATATGATCTAAATTCATAACAATTTTAAATTTTCAATACCTTGAATAAAAAACCAAACTTTTCACTTATTATAAATGATTTTAATTTATTGACTTTTATAAGACATTTTAATTACGATAGAAAAGCCTCGTCTGACATTTAAACCTAAAATCATTATAAAATAAAAATATTTTGAGAATTGTTTGTAGTAAATCAATTATAAAATCATATATTTACTAGAAACGATGAATTTCTTGTATATTTAAAAGACATTACATGTTAATTTAATTTTGTTAAATATTTTAATTTTTATAAAATAACAGATGGTTTTATAATGTATCAAGCATTAGTCTAAATTTTAAAAATTTTTTGCATAACTTTTGAAGATTCCAAAAAATAAATATATGCATATATAATATTGTCTACATATTTTTTAGGCGTGAAAAATGTTTTTATGATCATATTGAATGAATAAAAACAAATATATTTATTTTAAATTGAATATAGGTTAGTATTTAAAAAATAAGTAGATATATTTGGTTTATTTGGCGTTTAAACTTAAAATCATTTTAAAAATAAATACATTTTGAGAATTGTTTGTAATAACATTACTATAAAATTATATATTTACTTAAAATAGTTAATTTCTTGTATATTTAAAAGACATTATATGTTAACTTAATTTTGTAAAATATTTTAATTTTTAATAAAATAACAGAAGGTTTCATAATGTATCAGGTACCGGTCAAATTTTAAAAAAGTTTTACATGATTACTTTTGAAGATTCTTAAAAATAAATATATGCATATATAATATTGTCTATATATATTTTTGGTCCGAAAAAATATATTATGATCATATTGAATGAAGTAAAACAAATATATTTATTTTAAATTGAATATAGAGTAGTATTTTAAAATTTATTTTATATATTTAGTATTTTGTTTTTAGTTATTTTAGCAAAATTAATAAATACTTGTATTTTGTAAATGTAACCATATTAAAAAAAATTAAAAATTTTACATGATAACTTTTGAAGATTCTTAAAAATAAATATATGCATATATAATATTGTCTATATATATTTTTGGTGCGAAAAAATATATTACGATCATATTGAATGAATTGAAACAAATATATTTATTTTAAATTGAATGTATAATAGTATTTTAATATTTATTTTATAGATTTAGTATTTAGTTATTGTAACAAAATTAATAAATACTTGTATATTGTAAATGTAACCATATTAAAAAAATTTAAAAATTTTACATGATAACTTTTGAAGTTTCTTAAAAATAAATATATGCATATATAATATTGTCTATATATATTTTTGGTGCGAAAAATTCTATTATGATTATATTGAATAAATTAAAACAAATATATTTATTTTAAATCGAATATGGATTAGTATTTTAAGATTTATTTTATATATTTAGTATTTAGTTATTGTAGCAAAATTAGTAAATGCTTGTATATTGCAAATGTATATATGGTCTCTGAAGACCCAGTGCTCTATGATGTCGAAAAACAAATGCAAAGGTTTGGGTTTTTGTCAAATTTTAATAACTTGAATTTGACGCTAGATTGATCACAAGTGTTGGTTAAGTGGGGGAGTTTGGAGTTCTCTACATTCATAATCTTCTTCCGTTAAACAAATTAACTGGCTTTTCCGCATCTATTTTTAATCTTGATTTTCTTAAATGGTCCAGTAACATTTGTTGTTCCCGAGTTCACTATCCATAACACTTACAATAAATGTGTGAACTATTTCCATAATTTTAATCAATTAATTAAATTTTAATTATTTTATTAATTAAATTTTATATTTGTGTTAATTACATTTTTACCAATCAATCAATCAATTATATTTTAATTAGTCAATCAATAAATAATATTTGAATTAATTAAATATATATTTTTATTATGTTTAAAAGCTATAAGAATTTAAAAAAGTTTACTGTATAAAACAATTATGAAGTAAAACATATTAAGGAATGCACAATTTTTTAAAGGTGTTTGGTATTTTCATTTTATTAAATACTAAATTTTATATGTTGTAAAAATACAATATATGACATATTGTAGTAGTTAATAACAACGACAATAACACTCAGTGGGAGTCCCACTGAAGTGCGAGATTTTGAGAGGTTCAGTAGTATACAACTTTATTCCTACCTAATAGAGAGGTTGTTTCCGATGATTATAGTAGTCATTTGTTAAAAATACTAATATGATATAACTCATTATGTTATTTATATTAACAAAAAATTTAATATTGGACAAATTTCCAAAAAATTAAAAGTTAGGGTACTTTAGCTTCACGTTTCAAAATTCGAGTTAATATTACAAAATTAAGTAAATTTTAATTTTTTTTAATATTAACCCTTGCATTTAGTTAAACCTTTTGTTTGTAATCAAAATTAACAACATTTTATGTAAAAGAAGGGAATAAAATATTGTTTTTACCTACAAAGTCATTACTATATATGATGTTGCTAAAATTCTCCCTTATCAGATTACGATCATGTTAAGCAGATTTAATTCATATAAGAAGATTTGTAAAGTAAGGTCGAAGATCCTCCTGCACATAATATTTAAAGAAAAGGACTGCTCATCCTTACAGAGAAGCTATTTTTCTTTTGGTCCAAACAAGCACGTCTCTAGGGTTTTAAGCTATTTGATAGCATATATATGTTCCAACAAGATTGATTTATTCTACGTAATTAATAAATAGTATGTATGTAAACTCGAATTTAATAGATTAATTTTGAAATGAATTCCAATTTAAAAACTAACTGAAACGATTTGGAATTTTATTACAAAATGAGGGTGTTCTGTCATTTCCTTTCAATCCTCTCTGAACGGTAATTTATTTGGCATACAAATGATTTTTCCGGCAAATCATCTTCTACTAATTCAAACTTAGCATTGTAGGCCTTAATATCGAGTGAAGAGTATCTAATTACCTTAATTTTAGATACCTTAATATCTAATTACCTTAATAGCGAGTGAAGAGTATCGAGTGAAGAGTTGGTAATGGC
Organism: Erythroxylum acuminatum; assembly: GCA_026284645.1. Classification (NCBI taxonomy): domain Eukaryota; kingdom Viridiplantae; phylum Streptophyta; class Magnoliopsida; order Malpighiales; family Erythroxylaceae; genus Erythroxylum; species Erythroxylum acuminatum. Next base: position 23,651,565 of record JANKOD010000002.1, read on the forward strand.
TTAAACTCTTGGCTTAGAACCTTTGTGATATCGACACCTGGTGTCGCTTGAGATGAGGTGGTACGATAGAGATGAGACCACCAAGTGGGGGATGCATATGAAAAATACAAAGGATGTTTATAGTTTCGCAAACTCTTCGATTTATTGCAGTAGTTTCTAGCACAATCAAAAACTAGAAAAATTAAACGCATCAAAATAAATAGATCAACATCCGAGATTAGTTAATGCAGTTCGACACACCTTGCTTACGTCTACGAGACCCTCACCTAGCTTAATTCTTTCACTAATGATAATAGTTTTATAGAAGGCTTTACTGAGCTGACACCACTGAACCCTGACACTATCCCTCGTCCTCATAACCCGTGAAAGAATTTCACATCCAATAGTACGAAACAAAATAAACAACTCAAGTGATTAAACAAAATTCAATATAAACAAAAACACTTGTGAAAGAAAACAACTTCCTTAACAATGTAACTTCGTCAATGAAAGATTAGGAAGTTGTTCACTAAGAAATCTGTTGTAAACCTCCAAATCGTTGCTGGAGCATCCCACGTGTAGTAGGAGAAAAATCACCAACAAAAAACAAAATTTGTCCACTAAGAAATCTACTGTAAACCTCCAAATTGTCATTGGAGCATCCCATGCATGGTAGGAGAAAAATCATCAACAAAAAACATACGTTTCTTTGCCAAAATGTTGCACACAATGAAACTATAACCATATGAAAACTTCTGGAGTTTCCACACAAAAATCCAGCAATAACGGCTGCCCGTAATGGTCACACTGAAACCCAGAAAATACAGGAGTCACATACGTACAATCTTTGGATTACTCACGATACCCTTCAGCCTACATAAACGTGATCCTTAACAGAAAAACCAACAACAGGATGGATTAATTATAAACGTAAAATCAGCAGTGCTGCATTCCAATCCAATCAACAACCACAGATTTAGGAGCTCTCAGCAGAAGACTCAGTTGTGAAGCACATCAATGACACAACCAAAAAGGGAATCACAAAAAGACCTAGCTGTAAAGACATCAACGACACACTAGCCTAAAAATAGTCACAATAGAAAACATACACGGCAACCAGAAAAACATCAACAACAACTACACAAGGAAGACCCACGACCAAAGAATCAACCAGCCAATGTAACTTGAATGGTGTTTAAGTATGGGTTAAAATTTCCCAACTGATTCATGCAAGGACAAAAACAAAAAAACAACTGAACCCCAAAAAGTCAACAATACGAAATCAAGAAGAAGTGTTTTGGTAGAAGACCTATTAAGTTACATTTTCATGTAATCCTCAAGTAGTTTTCACCAAGTAGATTTCTTTCTCCATTCAATCTATCTACCAATCTTATCCAAGACAACCTATAATCAAATTAAACAGAAGATAACCATTATCAAATCCCATCTCAATTAGGATTTATAACTAATTAAATCCTGTTGGAGTTATGTAAATATAGTGCCTTGGAAAGCAAGTGTATTTACATGTAATTTAATTTTCTTCCAGTTACAGTTTTGTAATGAAAATATTTATTATTAATGAAACAAAAGAGTTTGGTTTTATTTGTGTGAGCATTATATATCTAGTCAAAAGGTACCGAGATTCTTTTGTAAGTAATATACATATACATAGAGATGTATGGGAAATATGTATATTATAAGAATCTAAAATATTTGATTCACAATTGAATAATCAAGTTGGTCTCTTGATTATGGTTTAGACTTGTTGGACACCCCGCCCTCGTGGGTCATGAGCCTGACGTCCTAAATGACATCTGGACACGTGTGCCACAAGGGTGGCAAGACAAACACCAAGAAAGCTTACCTCTACCTTTTCTGAAAAGATTTTATCACCTGGAGGGTATAAAAGGACCAGAAGGTAGGTACAGATGAAACCAAAAGAAAAAGCAGATGAATGAGGAAAATTGCCATAACTTTCCCTACCGATATCAGATTGGGGTGTTCTTTGTATAGTTCTAAAGAGAACTTCAATATAACTTTCATGAAGACCTTGAAGACAGATTCTATCTTCTAAAGGATAAAAAATGGAACAGAAGATAGGTACAGACGAAAAGTAGACTAATGGAAAAAGACAGATGAATGGGGAAAATTGCCATAACTTTCCCTACAGATATTGGATTGGGGTGTTCTTTAGATGGTTTGAAAGGGGACTTCAAGATCTACAGCTTTCATGAAGACCTAAAAGACAGATTCTATCTTCTGAAGGGTCAAAAATGGAACAGCATATAGGTCAGGCGAGAAAACAGAAGAAGCAAAAGGCAGAAGAAACAAAACATAGAAGAAACAAAATGCAGAAGAAGCAAAACATAGAAGATATGACGTCATCACAAGCCATGTGATGTCACCACATAAGAAGCAAAAAGTAGAAGAAGCAAAACATAGAAGATATGACGTCATCATAGACCATATGATGTCATCACAGAAGAAGCAAAAAATAGAAGAAGCAAAACATAGAAGATATGGCGTCATCATAGACCATGTGACGTCATCACAGAAGAGGCAAAAAGCAGAAGAAGCAAAACATAGAAGAAACAAAAAGCAGAAGAAGCAAGACATAGAAGATATGACGTCATCATAGACCATATGATGTCATCACAAAATAGGCAAAAAGCAAAAGAAGCAAAACATAGTAGAAGCAAAAAGCAGAAGAAGCAAAACATAGAAGATATGACGTCATCACAGACCATGTGACATCATCACAGAAGAAGAAAAAACAGAAGAAGCAAAACATATAAGATATGACGTTATCACAGACCATGTGACGTCATCACAGAAGAAGCAAAAACCAGAAGAAGCAAAAAGCAGAAGATACATCTTCCCTCTTGAAAATCTTCCCTCATGAGGACCATAACTTTAAGCTCAAATGTTCAAAAATTTCATACTATATACCGTTGGAAAGATAAAAGAAAGACCTACAACCTTTTAGAAGATATAGTTGCCTAAATCATCCTAGATTAATCTAGATTTTCCCCTGAAGTCAGAACACAAATTTTTCCTTATGAAAACTTAAAAAAAACAACGTACAAACTTAAGAGAGTCATAAACAAAAAATGTAAGTATATTCCATTATCATCAAAACATAAGAGTTTTTACAAAGCTTTAGTGGGCATTTCAAGCCGCAAATACATTAACACATCAAAATCTCAAAATACAAAAGATACATGAATCAAGATTTGCTCAAAATGCAACTAAAGCCTTGCTTTACAAAACTTGCTTTAAATTCAAAATAACCAAAACTAGGAGTGCTGCCTTGCCCCTTGACCTACTCGATATCCT
>JANKOD010000002.1:23708171-23718457 GCA_026284645.1 Erythroxylum acuminatum
ACTTGTGAACTATGATATACACTTTTTACAGTTCAGGAATCAAATTGTAAGCAAGAACCTTTCAGTTAACAAAGTTGTTCTGATTCTTCTAGGATGGGTGTGAATCTAAACCGACAGGAAGATAGCTTAATGCTTAATGAAAATAACGACACGCCAGAACCAAATCCCAACTAATACAATATCCTACTTTGTCAACTAAAAAGCACTCGATGTGCATTAGAAGCTCCTTAAGGAAAAAAATAGAAAAGAAAAGTAAAGTAAACTCAATACAAAACACCATTGAATGGACCAGCAAACTTATCATCTTTGTTAACCAGATTCGTAAAAGACATTCACTTGAAGACACCAGCAAACCAAGTTTTAAAAATCCTTTATGTTCAATCATCCGACCATGAGAATAGAAAATAAAACCCATCAACCAAATGAAAAACAGAGCTCTAAAGAAAAAGAAAATGCAATAAAACCTTAAATAAATCATCTCCTCCAAGATCTGCATCTTCCAAAGCCTTTTTCCCAGCAACAATGCAATATCTCAAGCAATCATCCAACCTCCTATCATTCTTTCCATCAATATAACCCTGCGCACTAAACCCCCGTATCTGCCCGCCGAAGCGGGTGGGAAACTTGGAGGCATCAAAGCGGTCGATGGGTCCAATTCCGCTCTCGCCAGCAAGCAACTTGTCGTAATAAACATCGACGTCGTTGCCAAAAACTGATACTAATCCCATGCCAGTAATGACAACTCTCTTCTTGGGGTCCTTCTCGCGCCTAGGAGTGGAGACAGTGGAGTTATTAGTAGTGGTGGAGGAGGCAGTGATAAAAGATATTTTCTTTGGCGGGGAATTGGCAACATTATAGGTTCTTCTTTGAAGAGGGGCAAGAGGGGATAGTCGAAAACATGGGGATTGGAGGGTTTGCATGGCGGAGAGAGGGAGAGTTGAGGTGGGCAATGAGACCGATGGCGGCGTGCGTTAGAGGGAGAGAATGAATTGTTGTTTTTATAATATAAAAAGGAGTTGTCGGCAAACAAGAAACAACTTATCAGGTGGTTTTTAATTTATTAACTGCAAGATAACTTTTTAATTATTTAAAAAAGTTTTGGATGTGTTTGATGAATATCTTATTAATTAGCTTATTTCATGTTAATAAGATGATTTTTAAAAATTTTATAAGAGGAGTTTTTCGAATTAGTTGTTTGCTTAATAACAATATTATCCTCTACTTTACCCTCTACTTTTGTTCGATATATTTTCAAAGATTTTTTTATTGTAAAATTATATCGTGAAGTTTGGCAAAATATAATAAAAGGGTTAATTAAACCTTTTAATCTTTATTTAATTTTATAATATTAGATTACATTTAAAAATATTATAATATTAAGTTTTTGAATATAAAGAGTTACATCAAATTAATATGTTTAGTATATAACTACTATATATCGTATTTTTATCAGACTATAATTATAGATATTTTTAATTTATTAAATAATAAAATTTATATATATTATATGAAAATATTAATATAATGTAGTTTGTTGCATCATTCGTATAAAAACGAATTTAATGTTCGATTATTATTATTATTAAGTTTTTTTATTAAAGTTATAAACTTAATTTTTGTAAAATTAAATTTCTAAATCTAAATTCTTATAAAAATATTTTCAACAAAATACTAAGAAATATAATATTGATGTTCTTATAATTTTTTTAAAATCATTCCCTTATAAATCATTTTACGTATTAACAACTAATACTAAATAGCTAATTTTACCAAGCATCTTTAATAAATAACTGATATTATTAATCTGTCAAATTAACTAATAAAATAAACTATTAACTACCCACTAATAAAATCAACTAATAGCTAATAGCCTAGTACAATCTATTATTTGTCAAACAAGACCAAAGTTTACTACAGAGGTGAAGTTAGACGGCAAGTGAAAGAAGAGGTTAAAAGGTTAGGTGGAAGTTGGGGTTGGAAAGAGCGGTGTTTTGTTCAAGCTACTTCGCTCCCCTTGGAGGCGGGAGCTGGACTGGAGCGCATTGCAAGGCCACGTTGGCTTTTCAAACATATGCAAATTATTTGCAGCAGACAGTTGCACATCCTCCATTTTTTGTACAGAGTCTACAGATAAATGATATTTTTTATTTCTATTTTTATACTTTAATTATAGGTTAATTATAAAAATATTCACAAACGCATTCAAATTTACAATACTAATTCGAAATTTTAAAAAATATTGTTAAAAAGCTCACATTTTTAATTTTTAAATAGTCTTATATTAAATTTTTTATTAATATAGATAATGAGACGAGCCATTTCAGATTAGTATTTTGTCACATAATTTTTACGTAATATATTTGTTCTATGTATGAATTTTATATTGAATAAATTAAAAATATCAAAAAGCCTAAAATAATAATAATAATAAAACTCATACATGAGATAAATATAATATATAGCAACCACGTGGTAAATATTCTAACCTTTCGTGCCTCATCTTGTCATCTATATTAACAGAAAATTTAATGTCAGCTTTTTTTTGCTAAAAATTAAAAGTTAGAATATTTTAATCCTATTTTTTTAAGTTTGAGATAGTATTGTAAAATTTGGTAAAATTTAAAACCTTTAATTACTTGCATATAAGGTATCATTTAAATTGAATGTTTACCAATTTAAATGACAGTATCAAGTTTTAAATTTTAAAACATGGCTAAATTTTATTGTACTTCATTTTTAAGAACTTATTTAACTTTTTACTTGAATTTATATGTCATTTTAAATGATATTTTAATTAACTTAGTCATATTTGTTGGGAAATCAGGGCAGGATTTTAGAGCACAGCGAAATAAGTATGAAACTTTTTTATGTGATTTCTCAAAAGTCAAAATCACTTAAAATTCCTAATATGATCAAATGCATAAACACAATAAAACATAAATCATAAATTCGTACCTGATTACGTAAGTTGATCCTTTTCTTGTTGTTTTCCTTATATCACTTTTAAAATTGGTCCATTTAAATCACTGCAGCTGCATATATGGTGAATATCTAACAGTATTCACATGACTTGTTAAGAGAACTCTACAAGTAGTAGGTAAACAAGAAGTGCTAACTCCTTTAGAACCTAAGCATATTCATAATAGAGTTTAAACCTATTACTAATTTAATTGAAATAAAATTCTAATCGTAATTAAAATTTAATTAGATTTATAACTAATTTTATCTAAATATTAATTGCATCAAATAAAATCTAATATCTTATATATTTATTGTTATTTATTAAATATCTCACATTTAATCATAAAGTTTCTCAAACTTTGTAATGAAGTTCAACTTGATTAAATCATTTTTTTCTCCTCAACCATTATTTGTGTATAACCCATTAGTTTCCTAAATTTGTTAGCAATAGATATAAACTATAACTTTAAATCATATTAAGATACATAAATCATATTAAGATAAATAAATTAAATTATTTTAATTTATCTTTAATTCTTAAATTAAATAATTTATATCCATATAACATGATTGATGTCTAATAACACATTATAATCATCCAAATAGTTAATAATGTCAAAGTAATTTTGACTAACTTTTCTGTGTATAATTTTTTTTTGTATAATTCAATCATTTCATCATACGATATTTCGATTATATACAGAGTATGAAATCAATGTCTACTTTCTATGAGTCCAATCATGTTAGTTCTCCATGATTAATATTTAATTCTATTAATGACATTTGAAAAATATGTTTATTGTGTCATTCCACCTTAGCTAATGACATTCTTTTTAATCACTTTAGGGTGAGAAGTCCTAAATTGATCTATCAGCTATCTCTATATAGTTTATACTATATCTAATGACTATCGATGAGCTATCCTTGACTAGAATAGATTATAAGTAGTATTAAAATATAACAATCCCTATATGGGATACTTTTTAGATCTTGATTCAAAGGATCACTTATATAATCTTCACAATGAGAAATTTTATAGATGTATAAGTAATTTTCCAAATAGAATTCTCATATAGGTCAATTGTTCTATAACAAGCACCTATATATTTGTTTAAATATCTCTAGACAATATTCAATGAGATCAATCTCTTTGTTTATAAGGAAAAAAAATAGTGCATACTAGTATTTTTACGCTCAATTAATCTCTATTTAAGCATTAGTCTCCCTTAATACAACAAATATAAGCATTTTTTATAAGCTATGATCAAATACTTTTACTCAACAACATATTTCTTATAATGGTTTCAACAGTATAGTAATTATGAATCCAAATTCAGTATCAAATACTTAAAAGCATGAATTATAAATATATATCATCTCTATCATATTATAAATTGACAAGAAAAATCATGCAATCAATAAATCTTCTAATGACAACTATTATCATATCCAAACTAATGCCTTTAATTATATTCCATGTTTATGCTTTTAGTAAGTTAAATTTGATAGAATAATTCCTTCAAGGTATTATACCTTTTAGCTTTATTTCATGCAACTATTTTCATTATGCTATCATGATGTTGATGTCTATCTTATATGTTGCCACTAAAGTTTATAAGACATAAATCAGCTCAATATTTCTTTACAATTTTGCATCTATATAATGTTGACATATCTCTAAAAATTTGTTACAATATCCTCAACAAAGATCATAACAAAATCAAATAATGGATACATAGCGCAAACCTAACATATGTTGAATTAATTTGGTTCATTAAATCTTAGTATCAACTATACTACACAAATTTTTGTTTGGAATAAAATAAATATATGAAAAAACAAGTAATAGGTTATATGTCATAACAATCAAATAAGATTAATACTTTAACCATTTATTAGGTTACTCTTATAATTTTATTTAAAATAATATCCTTACTACTATTCTAGTCTCTAGAAATATATTAAGAACTAGGATAGTCGCATTAAGAACTAGGAAAATAGATTAATCTAGGCAACAACCACTACAACTCAAGTCATTTAACCTATGTTATGATATCCCTAATGATTCAACACCATTATTTGCCACAAATGAATCTAAAACACAACTATTACATATTATATTTCATATTTTGGCATTAGGTTTATACAACAACAATTAAATGAGAATGAGAATACTAATTATCCATACATGGATACCCAAATCAATAAGCCAAGGATAACATAAATAATCCTTAGAGAGAGAAAGAACAACAATACGTAATGAAGATACGCCCAAATGTGTTCTTCGGCTTTGATTTTACCTCTGAATCAGAAGAAGGAAGATTAGCCCTTTATAGATCCCAAAGAATCAAAAGTTCTACCCCTCCTCTTTGTCCAAAAATGATTAATGCCTCTTTAGCCACTCATAATGTCAATTTATATGAAAAACTAGGGTTTTGGGAAGATGCACGGTTGGGTACACGACCATGTAAGTGTATACACGACCATGCATGTTACACTTTATAGTGAATGCTTCATTTCTTCCAATTTCTTGTGCAATTTTCACCCTAATCCATCTCCTTCTTGTTCTACAAAGACAAATGATTTTGAACATCAAGAGAATGACTCAAATAATGTGCTTTTAACTCACTCTAGCTCTTGAACTTCCAAACTGTACCTAAAATCACATATGAACCAAAATGAGTTTCTTAAGCATTTTGTAGTATTAATCAGTAAGTGTTACGGAATAAATGTACAATCAATTAAGCACATATCAAGTTCCCCCACACTTAGCTTTTGACTGTCCTCGAGTTAAACAACAAAATCAAAGTTACAACCTAAAACACTTACTCATTTTTCATATTTCTTAAGAATGGATAGTCATAAGAAAAGAGAAATAACTTTTAAAACCATAGCAAGAACTCAACATTCAATACCTCTAATCATGACAAATCAACAATCATTCTCTTCAAAAATTGGGCAATCTAGTGGTTGACTTGGCAAACTGTGTAAATAGTATTGATCTATAGGTACACTCAACCACCATTTATGATCATGACATTTCATGACTTTGCATATCATTTCATGTCTCCACCACTAGGATTCACATGCATAATCATGAATCAAAGGACTTTTATAAGGTTTTAATGTGGGAAAAGGTTAAGGTGAGATATATTTGGGTAATGTAGCACAAAAGCCATTAAAGCTAATGAAGTAAGTAAAATATTTAATCTAACATCAAACATAAAAACTAACATTCATTCAAAACTAGGTACCGTCAGCTATGATGAATGCAAAAACTATATTTCACATCTCATATTCAAGCTCTCACACTACAAACCTCACGAAGCGTAAAGAATTAGAAGGAATCACTCATACAATTGATGACAAACAATAAATTATAACTATAAGTGGTGATCCTTCAAAACAACATCTACCTCATATGCAACATACTCAAATCACCCATTCCATACAACCTAAGGAGGAGAAACTAATCATGAATAACTTTTCAAAACAATTGCATTTCCTCTTTGATACTTTTATTTATATACATTTTTCTTTTCTTTTCTTTTCTTTTCTTCTCTTTTTCTTTTCTTCCTTTTGTATTCTGTTTTGTATTTAAATATAATTTTCTTTTCTTCTCTTTTGCTTTTCTTCCTTTTGTATTCTCTTTTGTTTGTTTCTTTTAAACAAAAACTGAAAAAAGCTATATTAACATTGGAATTCATTGACAAGGCTTAAAATGGCATTTTGATAATTATAATCAACCTACATATATACACATCCCTATACTTATACTCTTATGCATCCATGATCATCAATAATCAACAAACGCTGCACTAGCTATAAGGGTTAGGTAGGAAATTTGGTTAGGTTTAAGGCATGTAATGTGATTAGCATAAAAAGCAAAGGCAAATAAAGCTTAAGGGGGCTTAACAAAAGAAAAAATCATATCAATAGGTAGGCTATTTGGCTAATGTAGCTCATAAAACAAAGAGTGCCTATATCATTTTCATGTTAATGCAAGAGATAAAAATGTGGTCTTGAATAGAAATTCAAAGCAAAGTTAGGATGTATATGTCATCAATGTCACACATAAATAAAAGATGATGAGACTTATGGATGTGTCAGTCTATAAAGGCTCAAAATCTTACTGGCTTGTGTCTACCACTAGTCATTACTCTTTTAAAGATAATGTATATTGACTAATCACAAGAGCAAAAGTATATGCTTAAGTTGCCATAAATTTTTCTACTTAATTCACTCTCTAGTTATGACTTTATATAATCTTAAAAGCAATAGAAAAAGAGAAAATGCTTATTTGTTTGTTTGATTTTTAAAGCACCTAAGAAACACATATAAGTAACAAACAAGCTTAAAAACATGCATTAAAACTAAGATCCCCACCCCCACACTTAAAACTTACATTTTCCCTAATGTAACATCAAAAGTAAGAAATGGAGCATTTAACATAAAAAACAAATGCGAAAATGTAAATGAAAAGGGATAAACTTCCCTTGGGATACCTCCTAAATAATGCTTTTTTGCCCTTATCAAGTTACAAAATTTTGATCTCTATGGATCATAACTACTTTGGAATTTTTCAGTTAACCTTCTTCAGAATAAAGCTTGAGTCAATGACCACTTATATGCAATGTCTTCCCTGTTTTTAAACTTTTGATCCCTACTGCACCAATCACCAGAGGGAAAGACATTAGTAATCACAAAAGGATCAACCCAATAAGGATGACATTTATGTGGAAACAATTTATATTTAACGCAATAAAGAAACACTTTTTAACCAATGATCAAGCTTTTCGACGAGACATTAAAAGCTTTGGTCTTCTCTTTTGTCGAAACTACTTTTTGTTTATTTGTATGCTTATGCTTACAATCTTCCTATATTGAAAAAACATAATGGTCATTATGGGAATGCCTATCAACATAAAAAATGTTGAAACGAGTAGCTTCCCTATCAGATTCCATTGTAAGGGTACCCTTATGAGCATCTATCTTAGTTTAGGTTGTGTTAAGAAACAGTCTCCCTAGTAGCATAGGTATTGGGTTATAGGAAGCTTCATCATTCATGTTAATAAAAAAAACTGTAGGAAATATTAGTTCATTTACTTGCACAAGCATATCCGTAATCACCCAATCTGGGTAAGCGTTAGTATGATAAACTAATTGTATGTTAACACTAGTTTCTTTTAATGACCCCAAATTTAAAGAAGCATATATGGAACGAGGCATAATATTAATCGATGCTCCTAAATCTAACATGGCTTGTTTAATCTTAGTGTTGCCAATTTTATAAGGAATAGTAAACATGCCTAGGTCCTTACACTTAGGAGGTATTTTCTTTTTAAAGACTACAGAAATAGTTTCACTCATCCTAATCATTTCATTACCTCTTAGCTTCCATTTGTTCGTACCAATTCCTTGAGGAATTTCTGTCATCACTTCCTTGATTTCATCTAATAGTCGGATATTCACCTCAACCTTATGAAATATCTCCTTATCCTTATCCTCCTTATTTCACTTTACTAACCTACTAGGGAAAGGTGGAGGATTAGTTTTTACAACAATTGGGAATTCAACATTTACCTTTGAGCTAGAAGATATATCCCTTTCTTCTTCAAGCTCCATCTTTATTTCTTCTTCACTAGCCATCCTTTGTGTAATCCTTTTTAGATCATCAAGCTTCCTACCACTCCTCAATGTGATTTCACTAACATTCTTTATATTTGTCTTAAGTTGTAATGGCATCTTTCCTCCTCTTTGGGCTTCAAGATGGTTGATAGCCACTGCCATCTGACTCATTTGGTTTTCTAGGTTTTGAATGCTAGACCTCATCTCCTGAAAGTTAGATCTAGTCTCCTGTTGAAACTTTTGCACATCCTATTGGAATTATAAAGTATTAGTTATAAGAGAATTAGCTATATCTTCCAATGATTTACATGAGGGAGAGGAAGCTTGTGTCCTTGATTGGAATGGCTACACTCCTTGCGGCCTATTCAGGAAGTAGTTCTGCTTTTTATTTCCACCATAACTCAAGTTGGGATGGTCTCTCCAACTTAGATTATACATCTGGGAATATTGGTTAATATTCCCTCTCTCATTATTAATGTATTCCACACTTCCCTATTGTAATGTTAGGCACCCATCAGTCAGATGACTTGTATTTGCACACATTTCGCATGCCTTTACTTGTGCCCGTCTAACTTTAATTTTTCTAAAAAAAATTAGCTAATCTAAATGATGTTTAATGGAAGAAATACTTACTTCGTTTATACAACAAACATCGTTACAAGTGCCAAATTGTTGAGTGTTTGTGCCCATACACTCAATTAGAATCCTGGCCTCCGTTGGAGTCTTCTCATATAGTGCCCCACCACTTGCTGCATCGACCAAACTCCTTTCCATAAATAACAATCCCTTATAGAAATATTGGATAAGGAGTTGTTCTGAAATGTTATGGTGAGGACAACTGGCACATAACTTCTTGAATTGTTCCTAATACTCGTAAAGGGACTCTCTGTTGTGTTGCTTTATGCCACATACTTCCTTTCTTATGTAGTTGTCTTTGAAGATGTAAAGTATTTTTCTAAAAACAACCTCTTTATTTTGATCCATGTGCTAATGCTTTTAATGGGTAGACCAAAAAGCCAATCTTTTGTTACATCCTTCAATGAGAATAGGATGGCCCTTAACATAATCTACTCATATGTCCCCCATAAAGGTTTCATATTAAAATAGACTATATCGAGCTCCTTGAGATGCTTATGAATGTCCTTACCTGCAAAACCATGAAAGTTGGGCAAACGATGGATTAGGCTAGATTTAAACTTAAAAGCAGCACTTTCATCAAAATTTGGAAAAGTGTTGCAGAAAGGCCTTTAAGTCAAATATAGAGCAGCCAACTCTCTTAAAGTTCTTAGATTGGCCATGGCTTCCTCAAGTTAAATTCCTTGCTATATTCTTAAAGTTATTTTGGTTTCATTATGTAACCTTCATAGTGTTCTTTCAATCTCCTGATCAAATTATAGAAGTTCTCAATGCAGAGATCTTGTTGCTACTATACATCAAAGCTAACAAATGTGTAAAGATTAAAAAATAACTACAAAAATCATAAACAAATATATATAAAAACCACCAATTGAAATAAAAAACAAAAGCTAAAGCACTACATTCCCTGATAATGGTACCAAAATTCTTGATGTGTGTCGAATGCACCAGAAAATAAACCTAACTCTACATATTAAGATTTATAGCAGCAGTGAGTAAGGATCGTATCTATAGGGAGTGTTTGTGTAACTTTTGCAAGAAATCAGTGTTTAGGATATTGT
>JANKOD010000002.1:23724623-23736609 GCA_026284645.1 Erythroxylum acuminatum
AGTGTTAGAAAATTGGTATTATGACATAATTCTATAGAACTTGACATGGATTGTAATCATCTAGTTGCGTATTTGTTGTTGATTGTTTCCAAATTATTCTTATGTAATTGTGTATATTCTTGTACTTATCAATCTGTATAATCAATACAGAGAAAATTCTAAAACCTGTTCTAATATAATTGTTTTAATAATACGTGTTCTCACAAAAAAATTAAAGATAAATTTAAATTTTGGCTTAAATTTCATTGTTTTTCTTCTTGAAAATTTAGTAAATTCATTGAAAGGTATTAAGATATAAAGTGCAAATTGTAAAGACTGATTACAAAAGGAGAATATATGGCTAAGAGTTAACACAATAAGTAGATGAGCTTCAGTGGATTGAATCAATACAAGCATCATCTATTAGAGGAGATTGAAGAGGCTTCTATTCTATTTTATGGTGTCTTATTCTGTCCAATAAATCTCAACCATTCATTTATGTGAGTCCCACGTTTATTTATACGGGTTCTGTTTATTTTTGCGGGACCCATAAAAAACTCACATAAATAAATGATTGAGATTCATTGGACAAAATAAGACACCATAAAATTGGACAAAAGATCTAAACTTGAAAGCTGCACGCAATTGCTTTTGTTCTGACATGCATTGTCAGATTGTGGAGGCAAATTTCAACATCTATAGCACATGAGACAAACAAACAATGATTACTTTCACACCAGATGCAGTAAACCAAAGCACCAAATGCAACTTTGAATAGTTTGCCATCACCGGTCCCTAAAAGTGCGGGAAAAAGGACACTTGTTTCAAGGTTTCTAATGCAATGGTGGAGCTATCCATAGTTCTTTCAAGTCCTTTTTTAGCAAAGATGAATATGGCTTCCTGTTAGTTACTTATTACTCATACACTAGATAAAATAACTATTTGCTAGTTTTAACCTTTTCCCACTGGAATGAATCAAGCGGAAAATAAAGAGAAAGCTAAAACATCCTTGCTGAACATTACTTACTACATTGTCCACTTCCGATACAAAGTCCTAAAAGAACATAATGTATTAGATTACAACTTCAAGGTCTTTTTGTCATAGGTAGTGTGTTTCTTGGCTGCAACGTTCATGGAGTCTGCAATACTTCTAACCTCAGCGATCATTGCCACTATGTTGTCAAGCTTGTTAACCGCAGAGCCAACCCCCTGTGGTGAATGTGACGTTAATAATTCAATCAACTAACAGAATTTGCGTAATGTTCAATGGATATGGAGCTTATTTGTGTTTAATTTTGGGAATATCGTGAACACATTGTAGAACTTCAGAGAAACTTTTATCATACCACACCAGCAGCGCCAGCTGTGAGAGCCAGTGGTGCTGTAACTGCGCTAAGTCCAGATGAGCACAAAACAGGAATCTTCACAGCTCTTGATATAGAATATGCTGCAGCCAAAGTTGGCGTTGCCTATAAATAACACATGGTAAACGTCAACTCAAGCAACAAGAGAATCATCAAAATTTTCAAAATAATCATATAGTCTGAACAATCTATCCTCAATGGTTCTTTGCAACCATGAAGGTTATTGAAGCTAGTGAATGCACACAAATTCTCTCTGTATACCTTCTCAAGTAAACCGAGAACACCAGATTTTGAAGGATTAGAGCATTTCCCTCCTTCAGTTTGTATAATGTCAACACCTTCTTGCTCCAGCAGCTCTGCCAGCTTGACCTATTTGTTACACACGGCATATTTTATGTAAAATATACAAAGAACTACAAACTTTATCTCATATTTTCCATTGAATTCCTGTTTGTTACCTGGTCATGAAGACTTAGTGTGTGAGGAACAGTAACTGATAATGTCACAAAGGGAATTATTCTCTTAGTCTCCTTTGTTAAATTTATTATCTGCAACAGCATGCTCAGATATAAGAAAGGAGTATTAACAAAAAGCTTATAAGAATGGTTGAGATCCATAGACACTGAGTAAACTCATTTTCAGGAAACAATAGATGCTGTTAATGGGATGAACTATAGACTCCTCAGTCTTGACAAAAGCAGGCAGGATTGTTCTAGCAACTGTGGTCAGGCCACTGGAGACAGTTAAAGAATTGTCCTCATGACAGTGGTCTTGTGCAAAATAATGGAGCAAGGCCTTTAAAAATTCTTAACTACCAAATGCGTATGTAGATCAATGCAGAATCAATTTTCATTCAAGTCTGTTTTACTTTCCTCCTACACTTGTTCCACACTTCAGAGTGAATCACAGAGCGACCCCATGATCATGTATTTGTGTTGAATCACACCAAGGCGAAGATAAAAGTGAGGGTGGGTATATTGATGAACCAAGTAGATTCAACTCGAGGACTCATTTATTTGCATTAACAAAAGATTTATAAGGTTCAATTGAAAATCATGAAATAATTGTTCGGAAGCTGATTGTATTGCTTATACCTGCTCCATGGAGAAAACAATTCCAGTGTCATAAAATGAGTCATAGTTTCCAATTTCAACCTGCATAGATCATAAGGCCTGTCAAGGCTTTTGCATTCTAATTATCTACCTCAACTAAACATAGTATTTCGTTCAGACAGAATCCATGTCAGAGGTTAGATTCTAAAATTGACTGATAAAAATGTAGGAACTGAGTTTGTGATCAGACCATCATTGCTCCAGCTTCAACAGCTGCTGGAAATGCTGCCGGATCCACGGAAGATACGCATACCTGAAAATAGAAAAGAAGTTTTGCAGTAGTAAAACCATGATGACAAACACACTATGACTAAATTTTTTTCCAGAGAGAGAAGTTACAGGAAGAGATGTTAAGCTAATGGCAAGCTTCACTAGTTCTGGATCACAAGCTATATCTACATGTGTTGCTCCTCCCTGTACATTTCCAGAATTAACATTAAACAACATGGGTCACAAAAGGCAAGTCTTTTAAGAGAGTCAACAGAATCTGTCGCATTTCTTCAAATAACCAGCATATTCATTAATAAAAACCATTTATTTCAGTATTTCAAATCGTAATTGACATGACTGACTCAAAGTCTTGTGTTGAACAGAAGATGTAATAAGTGATAGTGCTCTTTAAAGCAGTAAAATGCTTCTCACAATGATCAACAATTACCCTTACTGATATATCTATTAGCTCCACTAACAAAAACCTTCAAGTTCTAACAGAAGCAATAGCCTTTAAAATTCATTCATTCCATACATGTATTGTAGCAAACTCCGGGTTGTAAAGGAAAACCTCAAGCTAGGGTCTGAATAATGATATTAATCAATTGCAAGTTCCTAGGCATATCTTGGTCTTTTATCAGAATGGAGCTTTATGCAATGCAATGCAATTCCATAAAATGCAACAGACTCTTAGTCATCATTCTTGTCAGGAACTTGGTGCTATTAGTGGGACATTTAAGATAGAAATAACTAGTATCTAGAGGCCGAAAAAGAAATTAATATAGTGTTTATATTAAATCGGATGGAACACAGAGAAGATAATCTACGAAGGTAGACGATAAGATAGATAATGTCAGGTTAACCTTATCTGCAGCAGTGACAACAGAAGCAACACTGTCTCTATTGAAATTCTGCAAACCTGAAATAATCTGCAACGAACACAAGGGGAAAACCATTAAAGAGACCACTAAGAGATAACCCAAAATAAAAGATTAGGTCCCGTAGAAAGTCTTCCTTTGATGGAAAGAAATTAAGCTGACAGAATTATTAATTGTTACGTGTAGGCTGACAATCCAACGAAACTGAAAATATATCAACGATTACATCATGAGCACTTTGAGAATTGTTTAAATTCATGCATCTCCTGTGTTTGTCTATGGTCAGTCCATTATTTTACTGCAATTTTTTGCTTTCATGCTGTCACTTTGACGCAATTTTTAGATAGCATTTGTCAGCCAGTTTTCCAAATGCTCTATAAATACAAATTTACATCCTCTGCTTATGCTCGTGTTTCTTTTCACATTTGGATTTTACATAGGTAATGCTGCGTATACATTCTTGAGCAATAAGAAGCAAGACTCGGACTTTGACATAAATATTGAGTTAGACTTGTTTACCAAGAATCAGAAGTGATAAAACATCAAACTAGCTACACAAGTGAAAAGCTTTTACCTGGGGAGATAAAATGAAAATCTAAATTTGTTAAATACCTTGAGAGCTCTGCTTTCATGGAAGTCCTTCAAGACAGTTTCTTTAGAGGTGGACAGAAGAGCTCTAGTTGTTAAAGGAGCCCTTTTCTTGAGAGGCGAGCAAGAAGGCTTTCTTGCAAGAAAGTGACCGAGAAGAGGTTTGTGGTTGGGCTCCAAAAGAGTGTAAAAAGAAGAAGATGAGATAGTAGAATGCATTGCGCTCTGTCGAGGTGCTTCTGACAGTGACGGTAGCTGTGAGGGGAAATGGATGATCGGATAAGAAGATGGAAGGACATTTGGGTTTTACATAAACATAGAGCAAACACAAGTTTTGTTTTTCACTTTCACTTCATTGGGACTTTGGAGACTTTTGTTAGATTTAATTATTGGTATCTCCAAATTATTAGCAATTACAATTGAACGATTAGCAAATTTTGACTAAATAGTACCTCATCCACTGGACAATAGTTATATGGTTTTGAAATTCGTCCGTACTGTGGTAAGTTAATTTTGACTCAATGATGGGTTCTATCCTGCCCACATATTGTAAAAAAATTATTGAAAATCTCATTGTTAAACAGATTTAACAGTTTTTTGAAATTGTCAACTACATCAAAAATATTCACTGAACAATGGTTATGTTGGTTTATGATTTTGAATTTCATACTATATCAGGCGGTACGTATTGTACTGGTCGGAGAATGGAATGAAATAAAAGTTTTATATACCAGGTGTAAATATCAATAAGTACCAATCTGTTTCATTCAATACCAATTATATATTGGCCGGTACCGAAAATTTAAAAAAATATATAAACTTATTAGCAAAATCTTAAAAAACAATTTTAAAATTTCCCTCCCTTTTTCTTTTTTCAAAGGTTTTTAATTAGTTATTTAGTTAAACTTTTATTATGATTTTTTAATTTTTATTTTTAAAATAAAATAAATATTTTTATTACTAATAATAATTATATATTAAATAAAAATTAAAAATAAATTATTTTATTTAAATTTATTTTAATCTTTTATATAATATTTATTAATAAAGTATTAATAAAAATTTTTATTTTTTAAATAAATAATTTAAACATTATTATTTATAAACTAATATCTATTTTATATATTTTTAATTACTAAATCAACTTTTATTTGAAATTTATATACTTTAAAAATATTTTTAAATTTAATTATATTTATTAATAATTATTAAATTAATTTTATAAATTAAATTAAATTATGATATCTATAATTTAGTAATAATTAATTTAAATTAATTAAATAAAATATATTTAATTAATAATAAATTAAATAATATATATTTACAGATGTTTCACAATCAACCCACGAAAGGAGGATCTGAACCTGCAGTCTGATTATATTATAGAGGGCAATGTTGCATATTGTCTCTTAATAGAAGATGGTCAACCATCAACATTCCAAAAAGCAACAAATAGCTCAGATGCATCACTTTGGATGGCAGAAGCGATGCCATCAATATAGGAAGAAATAGAAGCTCTTCATAAGAATAAAACATAAAAGCTTGTGCCATTACCACAAGGGAGAAACCCCTTTGGCAATAAATGGGTGTATAAGATCAAACGTAACAGTGATGATCAGGTGGAGCGGTGTCATGCAAGGTTGGTGGTAAAGGAATATGCTTAGAAAGAAGGTATCAACTTTATTGAAAATTTTCACCTGTAGCTCGTCTCCATACAATTCGGATTATCCTAGCTATGTATGCTACATTTGATCTACATTTAGAGAAGTTAAATGTAAAAACTGCATTTCTTTATAGAGATCTTAAAGAAGAAATTTACATGCATCAACTAAAAGGTTTTGAAGAACCAGGCAAAGAGAACTTGGTTTACAGGTTGAACAAATCTTTGTATGGTTTAAAACAGGCGTCAAGATGTTGGTTCAAAAGATTTGATTCCTTTTATAATGAGTCGTGGATTCAACAGATTTAGTGCAGGCCCTTGTGCATATTTCAAGAGGTTTGGTAATAATGATTTCTTTGTATTATTATTGTATGTTGATGACATGTTGGTTACAAGCCTCAACAAAGATTGTATTCAAGATTTGAAGGCTCAGTTAGCTGGGGAGTTTGAAATGAAGGATTTAGGACCAGTAAACAAGATTCTAAGGATGCAAACTTACTGAGACAGAAATAACAGGAAGATTTGGCTTTCTCAAAAGAATTACTTGAAGAAAATCTTGTGATGCTTCAATATGCAAGATTGTAAGTCAATCTCTACCCCTCTTCCTGTTAACTTTAAGTTATCCTTAAGTAAAAACCCTAGCAGTGAAGCAGAAAGGAAGGAGATGTCTCGAGTACCATTTGTATCAGCTGTGGGAAGTTTAATGTTCGCTATGATTTGCATAAGACCAGACATTGCACATGCAGTGGAAGTGGTTAGTCGTTACATGACGAATCCTGGTTGAAAACACCGATAGGTTGTAAAAAGGATCTTAAAATATATTAAAGGGATCTCAAATGTTGCTCTATGTTATGAAGGATATGAATTTATTGTCAAAGGATATGTTGATTTTGATTTTGCAGGCAATCTTGATAAAAGAAAATCCACTACAGGCTATGTGTTTACTATTGCACGAGGAGCTGTGAGCTGGTTGTCTAAACTACAGATAGTTGTAGCATTATCTACAACAGAAGTTGAGTATATGGTAGGTACTCAAGCTTGCAAGGAATCAATCTGGATAAAAAGGTTTTTGGAGGAACTTGGGCACCGACAGGAGAAAATCCCTTCGTATTGTAATAGTCAAAGTGCCTTATATATTGCAAAGAATCCAGCTTTTTATTCCAAAACTAAACACATAAGAGTTCAATATCATTTTGTTCGTGAAGTAGTGGAAAATGGAAGTGTGAATATACAGAAAATTCACACAAAAGAGAACCTAGCAGATGCACTAATAAAGCCAATCAACACTGCTAAATTCATATGGTGTAGATCTTTGTATGACTTGGCTGAGACGTAGACAACAAAGAAACGACAAGATAGAAATAATGATATAGAGATTGATTGGTTCTCAATCAAATCTCCAAGTGGGAGATTGTTGATTTAAATCTCATATTGGTAAAAAGAGAACATAATAGCCTCCATTAAAGTTATATAAGGAGGCATATGTTTAAGGTTTTGCATATTCCAAAATCTCTTTTCCATAACCTTGTGTATAATTTTTGGTGTGGATTGTGAGATCTTCCTCTTGTAATATTTGTTTTCTATAGTGAAAAGTTTTCTATTATTACCCGTGATTTTTTCTCATATTTGTTAAAGGTTTTTCACGTTAAATCTTGTGTATCCCTTTTATCTCAATTTCTTTTATTGGTATGTTTGCTCTATTCGGTAAAGTCCATCTTCTATCATAAGCAAGCTCCTGGAGACCATTTACTCTTTGAACTAAGCTATCAGCTAGATTTTTTTGGCAAGTTCTTCGTTGTGGCTACATCTTCATTCTAGATTTACCGCAACACATCAAAGTAAACATTTGACTACATGTTTTTAGGCTACCTTAAGGTAACCTTTGGGCAAAGCTTTTGTTTTGTTTTAGTATATTTCTGTCATGAATTTTAAGTAGAATATCTAAGTTTTCTTTTGATTTTTAAGTAAAATATCAAAGTTTTTTTTCTTTCATATAGTTAATTAGAAATTGGAATGCAAGAAAATAATTATTAGATCGTCGCGATGGTTAATTGAAGTATTGATTTTTGGATGGGCGCATATTCGGAACATTGAAGTTGTATTACTTGGAATGGATTTTGATCAGGCTTGGGTGCAACTGAAAAAAGTGTACCTTGGACATGTCTCATGGTTTCTATTAACATTTATTTAACAGGAATTGCAAGTTTCAAGCTCGTTTAGCTGAATATACCATGGTTTTAGATTAAAATAGAGAAAAATAAAAATGAATCGACAGGCTCTGTAAGTAATACAATATAAGAATCTCAAAAAGTGTGTAGCATTCTAGTTGACCATCTCTCATTAATGTGAGATAAGAAGTTAATGAGACAAGGCGTCAGTTTAACGAAGATTAAACACTAAGTTACAGCAACTCCTTAGAATCCTCACTCTCTACAACTCCTTGGAATCCTCACTCTCTCATTGTACAGTTAAATTCAAGCAGACTTCATTTAACAGATCACCGTCACTTAGTTGAAGCACACAAGGGACTGAAAAGTAGGAAGGAAAAACAGAGAAACAACTTAGAAAGGAAAGGGGGGTTTCTCAAATGTGACAGCCACAACAAAGAAAGAAGAAAGAGAGAGTAGCCACCAAGACAACGGCCTCTAAAACAGACACAACTTTGAAAAGCAAATCATCCAAAAAAGAAAGCTGCAAGAGGGTGTGCCTCTTCCACTTAAATGCAGACCTCAGAAATCTCCATCTCCATCTCCATCTCCATCTCCATGACTTCTTGAACAACCACAACTTCCGCCTGTTCCCGCCACTCCCCTTCCCTCCATCTCCACTGCTGCTCTTCCCAATCTCATTTTCCATCATCGCTCTCCTGTTTTCTCTCTTCTTTTCTCTCACTGTCTGTTAAATAGAGAGAGACATAGGAGGGGTCTTTCTTTTTCCTTGACGAGCAAGGGATGTGACGTGTGAGACGGGGTGGTTTGATGAGGGTAATATCGTAAATTCGATTACAGGAATAACTGCTCCTGTCCACGCTTTCACAAGTCAAAAGCAACGGAAGGTTATCGTGTTGCGCTAATGTGGGAGAGTGGCCTTTGTGGGCTTCTGTTCATTTAACATTGTTTTTCTCAAAACTTTAGTAACAAAAAGTAGCCGATAAAAAACTTAGGAAAGATATAAATTTCAACTAAAACATTTTTGTTCCAAATTACTATAAGTTGTCAATTATTATGTTACATAAACTTTTCTCATTATTTAATGCTAACTTAAAAACACGATTAGTTTATTTCCTTATTAAAAAACTATAACCATCTTTTTTTTTTTAATTTCTCACGAGGTGTTCTAGGAGGGTTCTAACTATGAGAAGGTACCTTTAAACCATCCACACCCAAACTAATCCCCGCTCGAACCGAGTAGGTCCCTTTACGGAAGACGAAACTCCATAACCATCTTTTAACCTTCATGTTGTTTCTTTGTTTAAAATAATAAAATAGTCCTTCTGATTAGATCTTGCCATTATAGCTTATAATAATTCAATTTACTATCAATAAATATAATCAAAGGTATAGGTAAAGTACTTTTTAAAATAAAAATTTAAATTGGCATCCTTGATAAAATTAAAGCTCATATTTTTCTTTTGAAGTTATAAAATTACTTATAAATTCTTCTTTTAAACATAAAGTTTATTGAGTTTGTCAAACTTGCCTTTAAATCATCTTATGATTGAAAAACACAATTAAAATTTTCTAAAGCATCTTTGTTATCACATTTGACTCAAAAGTAGCAATAGCAACAACAATAATGATAACAATAATAACAACAAAGTCTTAGTAAAAATTCTGTTGAGACGTGAGGTTTAGTAGTTTATAACCTTATCTTTAACTATTAAAGAAATTATTTTTAACATGTATGAACTACCTAATGTCAATTAATATGAAAAAAGACAATTATCATCATACAAATACAAAATTAAGAACAATACAAAGTATTTAAAATATTACAAATTCATCATATAATAAATAATAATTACATCAAAATATCCAATAAAAAATAATAAATATCCTTAACTCTCAAACTATTACAATTTACGACAAGAGTTCGTGATAAGGAACCATCCAACTAGAAGTGAAACCTATAACAAAAACATTTACAATTATATTACATATATAGAATTTAACATATACATCAAATATAAATCAAATTTAAAGAAAAGGAAAAACAAAAACCTCTAACTTCATTCAAACATCTACAGAAGGATACCTGCTATAACTACACTGACCTTAGTTATCAATTGGTACAAAATCCTCATCATTGAGGGGAGTCTCATCATCATCATCATTCAAATTCAATGCACCAAATTCAATGCTTTCCCAATCAAGCTTATCTTTCAAGTCATTCACATCTATCAAGTCTGGTTCCTCAGAAACTCAATTCGCCAAAAGATCGATATTATCAATAGAAATTGGATCTGTTAAATTACTTGTGTCATTAAGACTGCTAGTAAATAATAAAATTTAATTATTAGAAAATTATAAGAAATTATATCGAAATTAATATTAATAATGATAATAATATACCTTTTCCAAAGCTTTAAATTGTAACGAACGAATGCCAATTCATTCAATCTCTTATGCTTCATTTTATTCCTTTTCTTGAAATGAATGAATTCAAACGTACTTCAGTTCCGTTCACAGCTTATTGCCCTCACACATTAACTTAAAATCTAAATTGCAAACCTTTACAATCCTAGAACACCACTTCCAAATTAATCCCACTAAGAAATTGTAAGTTGTAAGATAACAAAAGTAGCGTTACAAACAAAATAAAGTGATAATTAATTTTTAACAAATAAGAAAAAGGAAACAATTAATACTCGGAGAAAGTTTTGCTCTTTGTCGAATAGCAATCGATAATCCAAAATCCCTAGAAGATAGCTTATAAAGCTCTATTTGTGAGCTTAAAAGATCTGGCATCATTTCATAGCAACAATTATTGTAATAGTGAATAACATTCCTCTATTAACTTCAGCTTTCTTAGTAAAATCCGCTATGAAACATACACTAGGATTAAAAAACGTCTCAGTTGCAAACAACGGAGAAGAAAGTTGTTTTTCCTATCTCTCATTGACAATTGCAAGATATGGTATGTACAAAGAAGGCTTATGTTTCAGACTGGCCTTGATTGCTTCCTTGGCCTTTTCCATGGCATCATAAAAATATATGATTGTTGCCTTTGCTTCACTATCAGCTAAGCGAAGCACCCTTACCAAAGGCTCACAAACACGGATAACAAATTGGCATTGAGACCAAAATTCTCTATCTTTCAATATAATTATGGAAACTTCCACTCCAGCATTAGACCTAGCATGCTAAGATGCAACCCACTTATTATTTGTAAACAATTGTCTTAACTCTTTCTTCATCGTAACAAAAGACTGAAATGATAAGAAATTTGTTGCAAATCTCATCACAGCAGGATGACATAAATTCCTACCATTGGTAAAATTCCTTTCTCATTAAACTCAACACCCATGCACGATTATAGATGAACTTGGTCACCTTTTTAGTTTTCTGTATAGTCTCATCAATAATAGGAAAATGCCTAAGATCCCCCTATATTCTCCAACATTAGGTTAATGTAATGTGTAGCACAAGGAGTCCAAATAAAAAGAATTATACTTATTATGTAACCTTCTTCCTGCCGCTTTATAAGCAGCATCATTGTTAGTAATGAGCTGAACAATGTTTTCTAGGTCTCCTTCATTCACAACTTCATCAAATATCTCAAACAAAGTATCATTATTTCTAATCAGGTCACATGCATCAATAGCCTTCAAAAACATTGAGTCATTTGCAGAATAAACCAAACAATTAATAATTGGCTCTTGTCTCTAATTTGTCCAATCATCACACATGATTGAACACCCAAAAGTAGCCCAATTCACTCTTCTTTCTGCCAAATAACTTCTAATTTCATAAACCAAACAACTCAAAAGTTTACCTCTTATGTCATTAATCGAAGGGCTTTGCATCCCGGACTGTAAGAGGCTATTGCATCCACCATAGGTTGATAATAATAAGATTGAGATGTAAGTGTAAGTCGTGTACAAGTCGACTTGTACATTGGATAAGTCGACTTACACATGTCCAGTACTGATAAGTCGACTTGTACATTGGATAAGTCGACTTATTCAAGGTCGGT
>JANKOD010000002.1:23772071-23794849 GCA_026284645.1 Erythroxylum acuminatum
CATGTTTTCTAATTATTTTCTGTTTTATGAAAAAAATTTCTAGAAAACTAGAGAATTTTCTGAAAGTAAACGCACCCTTAGTTTTTCAAAAAGTTTTCTGTTATAACAGAGGGATATTCTCTCTGGGAGGAGTTCAGGCTCTGGACACTCTTTTATTAGGGTTGTTGGCTCTTTTTCTTCTTAATAATCAATTCTATTTCTACCTTTATCATTTGGCGAATCCATCAGGTTTTGCCAGATGTTTTCTAGGATTGGATATTTCAAGATTTGTCAATGGTCTTCATGTGAATCAAAGAAAGTATACTCTCGATATTTTGAATGATGTTGGTTTACTTGGTTCCAAATCAGCAGCTACGCCATTACCAAAGGGCTATAAGTTTAGTGTGAAAAGCGGAGAGTTACTAAATGATCCGGAGCAATATAGATGGTTGGTAGGAAGATTATTATATTTGCAGTTTTCATGTCCTGATCTTTCGTATTCAGTTCAATAGCTTAGTCAATTTGTTCAAGCTCCTAAATCATCACACTGGGATGCGGCTATGCATATCTTGCAGTATATCAAGGGTTCTCCATTAAAAGGTTTATTTATCTATTCTGAAAATTCTTTCGAAATTGAAGCTTATTGTGACCCTTATTGGGTATCATGTCTTAATACTAGAAGATCTTTACTTGGATATTGTACTTTTATTAGTGGTTCACCAATATCATGGAAAACTAAGAAGCAGAATATAGTTTCTCGTTCATCGACAGAGGCAGAACATAGAAGCATGGGAGGTACAGTTTGTGAATTACAATGGATTATCTACCTCTTGAATGATTTTCAAGTTACAATACAGTTACCGATTTCTTTGTGGTGTGATAACCAAGTTGTAATTGATATCACTTCTACTCCTCTTGTAAGAGACAAGTACAAACAAGGGTTGATCCTTCCACGACATATTCCTTCCAAGTTTTAGGTTGCAGATTTGTTCACAAAGTCTCTTGCCACACCTCTGTTTCAGCAGTTTCTCTACAAGTTAGATTTGCACGATATTCACCAAGCTCCAACTTGAGGGGGTATGAACAAATATTGTTTTATTTATATATATTGTTTACAAAAGTTAGTTACTTTGTTAGTTACTCTATTATTAGGTAGTTACTGGATATTTGTGTATATAGCTTTGAGAACACTGCAGATAGTAGAAAGAGAGATTTTCTGAGCTTGTACAGTTTACCCGAGATTCAAAATGGAATGAGCACCGTAAAGAATGGTGCAAACATGTTAATATAATTACGATATAGTGAAGTATCGTATTGAATAGCCACTGCAACAATTCTTGTATAACGTTAAACATTTAGCTGTTTAATGTTATGTCTGAAAAATTCAATCTGTCATTGCAATCATCCACACCAAGCTCGTGGTCATGCAGCTTAGGCTCAAAGTCCACACCTTCCTCTCCTCTGTGTGGAAGGTAACGAAGCTCTAGAACAAGTTTGCATCTTTACTAATAATAGCGGATTCTGCTCCAATTATGGACGGTGAACTGCTCGGTAATTCAAGTTCACGCACTTGCTGTACAGTCATCCCATACCATTCATCAATCCATCCAAAACAATTTCGATTACCCTCTACAAAGAGACTCTTTTCACCCTGTGGAAGAAATGGTAATTTCTTATGACATTGCATCTCAAAGTCAAGTTCTATCAAGTTGTACAGAACTTACAGCGATTAAAGCTTGCTCAAGGCGATAACCGAAACCCCAGTAAGGTGCATCTATTGTCACCAGCTTGTATGCTGTCATGACAGGATTGCAACTACCCTGCATTCCACAACTAATCATCAAGAGCTAATATTTATGAAACAGTTAGCAGTAGTTTTCTTCAGGGAAATGACTCAAATGAGAGATTGGCAGGCAAAACCCTTCACTCTATTGGAAACAAACAAAATGTGATGAGTTTCTTGAATTTTCAGTGGAGGGAGGGAGGGAGAGAGAGGGAGTACATCCACACTTGCTAACAAGTAACATATGAAGCTGTAGGCTATATTTCATGAGCAGCTGCACTCTGCTTTTCTTCTTCTTTTCTTTTCTTTTTTTTTTCCTTATTGGAATGTTCAGCTGCAACTAAGAAAGAACCTACCTGCCATCCATCCAAAAGTGGGCCACGACCAGTTTTTGCAGATTTGAATTTAGAGAAGTCCACATTGTTACTTCCAATAACATAGCTCCAATAATCTGTAGAAGGTGAACTTATATCAATGTATTCAACCTCTCGTGACGCCAGTTGTTCTTCACTTAAGCCATGCACCTGTTTAGTTGATAGATGCCAAAGAAATAATAAGATGATGAGTATAACATGATAATACTCACTCACTAGACTACAATATAAGTCATAAGTTCAGTAAATTATGGAAAAAAAAGAAGAAGTACAGGCGTTGGAAGTCTTAGCTTACATTTTCTGACTGCCCATTGTCTGCCTTGTGAATAGTTTCAAGAGTAAGAGAAAACTTGGTGAAGTATGGGCACTGCAGAAATGCAAACAAACTCAACATATCTCTTGACCTTTTTGGTGAAGAATGTCATTTATCAATGTATATAAGAGAAGAGTGAATACCTTCATTACTGCGAGTGAGCATTGGATCCATCAGCAGAGAGCAAGAAACATATTAACACCGTTGACTAAAAGGTCTAGAAATTCAATAATAAAAGCGGGACTGAATTGCAGAAATAGGAAATGGGAAACCTGTTTTGCATCTGGGATACGCATTCCAGGCTTCTTCTTGCATGATGAGAGCATCTGTTGGTGCAAAACTAGCAAGCCAAGTAGGTGCTTTGCTGAAGAAAACAATATATAAAACAAGAGAACATAAGAATAAAAATGTAATTTAAAACCAATACACCGTAAGTCGTCGCAAGACTCAGGAGCGTCTTATATGTAATCTGCAAAAACCCCCCTCGTGGCTTTATAGGGATGAAAACTAATCACCCTATAATTTATAAACAGTCAACCAAATAAAACAGGAGTTATCCTCTGTCTCTCCAGTTGCCATCTACTGTTTCTTATAAATTCACTCCTTCTCCACAAGAGAATGTCAGAGAACGCCTTATTACGTGTGCCATTCAACTCAAGTACAGCTTAAAAACTGAGATTTTGGACAGATAAACTAACCACTACTATACTTTCAGGATCACAATCACTGCTTCAAGTTTGGAAAAAAGAAGGCCATTAATTAGGCGAAGTTGCATCTTTAAGACACTTGACTCCTTGTTAACTCGTCAATTTCAAGTATTCTTTTTTAATAACACTGAACAGGTCCAGAAGCTAATTATGTCAAAACACAATTGTCGAATACCTTTGGAAGCGATAAATCTTGGAGCTGTACTGGCAATTTCCAAACTCATCATCCTCAATGAACTTGTTCTCCAAAACTTCAACACCCTCAGTACTAGTCGTATTTTGTTGCTGCATCCTCATGTTGGTATATCTCATGCCTACCTGATACTGAAACCCCAAATATCATGAACGTACGGTACCAAACAGATTTCTGTGGTTTATGGGATTTAAAGCTATACATTGGATACATACCTCTTCCAATGACAAGGGCATGACAATTCGACTTCATTGAAATTGCCCCCATAAAAATTCACGAGTTAAGGTACAAACGACGCGCAGAACGCAGAATCCTCGAGAGAAAGAACCAATGAACAAGTTTTCTGATTAAGAAGTAGCTTTTACAGAAAACAGATCTAAAGAGTGAATTTGAGAGGACAAGTCACAGTCACAAGCCAGTGGGCTGCAAATCAGAGGTCTAGTACCAAAATTGGAGAAGAAGAAGAAAAGTCACAAATTGGATCACACTGTCATTATCAACTTCCAAGCACATAGGCTTTGAAATATGAAAAAATATATTCAAGGAGGCAAAACCTGTCAGAGACTTTCCATTGAATAAAACTAATAAAGATTCAGATGCAACTTCTGTACAAAAGGGTCTCCTCAAAACAGAGGATTCAAAGATTCTAGCCAATATAGAAAAATGGCTACATGAAAAAAATCAAGCCAATATCGTTGGTTTCATTACACATAGCACCACAAGAAAAGTATATAAATTCTGAAGACAAACATTGAAAGAGAAGGATACAACTCCTTCATATGAACCATTTGTAGAGAAGATTGAATCTCTTTGATAAACACAGGTTCATAACAAAGCAGCTACAATAGGCGCCTAGAGCTTGAATAAGAAGAAGAGTGGAGGAAGACAAAATACGAAGTGTTTGTGTCGGATATTCCCACAGAGAGGCAGTTTCGATTCTCTTGCTTTCTACTCTTCAGTCGTCTCTCTCCCTTTTGACTTTGACTTACTCACTTCCCTCTTCTTCTTTTTTTCCTTTGTCGACAGAAATTTTGTGTTTAGTTTTAATTTTTATTTTCAAATCTCTGTTTTAGTTTTGAATTTTTTGGGGTTTTAAAATTTATAAAAATTACAAAAATTCTGTTTCTAACTTTTTTATAATCTAATTTATTGTAAACTAAATATATATTACTTAAATATTTAATGTATTAATTATTAATAAAAATTATGAATAATTTAATTTTAATTGATAATTTATTTAATTTTTGTGATTAAATTAAATAAGATTAATTTAATAGATATAATGAAATTTAAAATATCTTCACAAATATAAAATTTTTAATAAAATTTGAGTTAATAATTAAAATATATTTAAAATAAATATTAAATTTAATTTATAAATTCTTTATTTTAATAAATTTAAAAAATATTTATTAAATACGTAATATGTAATAATCATCAATCATAAAAATATAAATATATTAACGCTAACAATCAAACTTTCAAATAAAAACTAAAAACTAAGAATTAAAAATAAAACTAAATTGGACCAATAAATGAATTCTATTTACATTAAAAAAATCCGAGTTAAGATCCAAATTCACTCATAACACTTGCATGTAATTATAGTATTCATAATAATAGTAAGAGATAGATAAATAAGTATTAATTTATTCACCGATAAAGAAATGTTAAGAAATCTTTTCATAATTCTATGTTTTATATCTTTAGTTTTCAAACAAAAACAAAAATATATTTGATTGTTACATTTTAATTATTGATAATAATTAATTATTTTGTAAATAATTAAATAAATAAGTTTATGTTATAAATACTTTCAATAAATTATCAAAATATTTTATTAAAATCAACAGTTTAAATTATTGTTTTAAAAATCGGATCGGACCGGCCGATTTAACCGGTGACCGGTCGGCTATCCGGTCTGATTCACTCCTAAAAATCGGTTCTTAATTGAACCTGTGAGAACCGGTCAAAACCGGTCAATTGACCAGTCGAACCGGTTCGGTTTGACCAATAGTTCAATATATTTATTATTTTTTATTTTTTAAATATTTTTTTATATTATTTGGTGTATTTTTGTATTTATAATATTATTAATATTATATATAATTATTGCATAATTATGACGTCACACCGACCGGTCAAATCGGTGATCAGTAAGGCCTCCGGTTCGATGTCCGATCCGGGTTTCAAAACACTGGTTTAAATAACTAAAGTTTATTTATAATTACTATTTATTTGTGAATATATTCCAACTTATTAAAAAATTATTTAATATTTATATACTTTGAAGATGTTTCAAATTTATTAAGTAATTATTTTATTTTTAAATTTGAATTTTAAAATAATTATAAATATTAAAATAAATTAAATTATTAAATTAAATTATTCATAATTTTATTAATAATTAATATTAAATAAGTATATTTAGTTAGCAATTATTTTGACAAAAAAGAATAAAATAGAAATTAAATCTATATATTTTCATGAATTACAAAAGTTAGAAGAAACAAAAGTTAAAGTTAAAATAGATTTTTAATTAAATTTAAAAATAAAATAAAAAATCAAAGTGGAAACAAAATGTTTTAAGCTTTCTCTCTGATAAAATTTTGAATATTTAGTACATCTTCATAATTTATTGACATAAAAGAAAGTCTCAATAAAGTACTAGATGGCATCACGGCAGCTTATTACATATAACTATTATTATCACTTACTTAGAAACCTTAGAAGATAGGAAAACCCAAAAACAAAGATAACCTTAAAAATAAGTATTTGGAATAGGATTTTTGTGGACTTTGCTATTGAGTTTGGCGAGAATATATTACAGTAATGCAATATTCATGGTACTTATGTTTTGCAGAGGTTTAAAAAGGGTCCTAAATCCTAATATATGCAGTCATCTTCTTTATATTTTTTCAAATAAGTTATTTTTGTAACTTAAACCTGTAACTTTATAGTTACAAAAAAAATAACTTTCTCAGTTATTACAAAAGTGACCCTCAAGATGTAGGCCTCATTTGGTAAACAACTGATAAGCTATTTTTCAGCTGGTTGACCCATTTTTAAAAGTTTGACTATATTAAAAAGTTGTTTTATTGTTTGGTTATTAGCTGATTGGGTTGGCTGATTCAACTCAATCAGCTGATTTTGAAGAAGCTCCTCTTCTTTTCCCACGTATATCGATACCCTTCCCAAGGAATATCGCTCAACTCACAATCTAAAATATCATTGGCAAACTCGTTGATGAAATGTCTCTGAACAGCAGCACCGCCTAACTTATCTTCTGCCGTCAATAAGTTGTTAAAATCTCCTAAGCACAACCAAGGCCTTGAGTCTCTGCTCGACAAATCACGAAGCAAATCCCATGAAGCATGACGTCTAGAACTCCTAGGAAAGCCGTAATAACCAGTTAGTCCCCAACTATTATTCTGGAAATTCACAGTAGCATCAATAAAATTACTCGAGAAACCCCTAACCAACACATCAACTTCATTCTTCCATAATAAACATAAACCCCCACTCCTAACAATACAATTCACTGTAAAAAAATTATCATAGCGAACCAAATGACAAACCTCCTCCATGCAGTCTCCATAAGAAAAACAATCATAGTTCTATAGGTAAAAAGGAGATCATTGAGTGCCCGTACTGCGCCAGGGTTACCCAACCCCCGACAATTCCAGCTTAAGATACTCATTGTCATCAGCTATCCCGTCTCGCGGGATTAGCCGTTTCATTATGCCCAGTCGATGAAAGAACTGAGTTAGAGCTCGATGGAGAATCCTTATTGTGCATAAAAACTGCATGAGCTGAGATTTTAGTAATACGCTGCCGTTTCTTGATGTCTTTAGGTTTGTTTAGAGGGTCGTTTTCACTTAATCCTCCCTCGCAGTCCATACTATTTCTTTGACTAGGTGGGATGCTCCCTAGTTGACCACTAAACAATTTATTACGAAAATTCATTGCCATAAAAGCTGGTTGATTCTCATTTACTGCCCTGTTTGAAATTCCGTCATTACCGCTAGATACTGTGCTTTCCATAGTACGGATCCAACTGTTGGTCGATTGTCTCCTCCGGTAAGGCAGTGCTCGAAGAGATTCATCCCATGCTGGAATTAGTTCCTCTGGCTTTTTGTACAATCGCAATTCACAAAACTTATCGGTGTGACCGATAATACCACATAAATAACAAAACGTTTTGAGCTTTTCATATCGAAACTTGACATAGAACATATCACCATTATCTTCCGCTAACCTTTTTCATCTTTTCAATGGCTTCCTAATATCTATCAACACCAGTAGTCTCATGTATGACTCCTTATTATAATCTTGGAAAACTTTTGCATCATATTCTAGAAATTCCCCAACAAAATTACTCAATATTTTGGCCATCTCCTTAGACATAAAACCCAGTTGGAAATCATGAACTTGAACCCAATAAGGAGAATGGGTCAATGGGATTAACAACGGATCATCCTTTTCACATATCTCCTTCCACACCAGCAAGTGGTTATTAAAAACCCAAGGAGAACCCTCCTGAACTCGATCCAAATCGACTTGATTGAAAAAACGAAACAGATAACGCTTGGCTCCCAGATCGCTAATGTCCACCCCTCCCAAGGGATGCCAAATATCGGCTAATGTGTTCCGCATAGATTCGAAGTGAATCTTACTATATGTCATAAACATGCCCACCATACAGAATTGAAACGCAGCAGCCTGAGATTGGCGAGGACCAACAATTTTAATACAGTCGTCTTCTTCATCAGATAAGGCTAAAGATGAAAAATGGTCCTCCATAACCCCACCAACAGAAATCAGAAAAGGAAAGAAAGAGAACAAAGACAAAAGAAAATCAAGAAGAGAGATGAGATTAGATCATTCTAGGGTTAAGATATGCATAGCGCATAGGTACGTGCATAAAGCAGAAGAGAAAACCCAAAAACCTCAAAGAAAAACCGACGACATTCTTGAAAATTATTGTAGCATTAAAATGTGCAAGTGTTAGAATTTAAACAAACTTCCCTGTTATACAAATACTCGCTTTTGATTATTGTTAATTTAATGTCTTAAACTTTGTCACCAAATCCTCGTCAAGGATTAATAGCAAATTTGCATAATGTACATATAACTTTTCTTTCTCATTTTAAGAACTCTTCTCAAACCTAAAATATGTCTAATAAATTTGGTTCACTAACAGTTAGTATTATTTATACTAAAGAAATATAATTTCTACATATACGAAAATATAAATGTAAGAAAAATAAGTATTGGTTACATGTTATGACTATTAAATAAGATCATGATTTTAATCACGTATTTGGTTACTCTATTTTTTATTCAAAAATAATAGCACTCATTACTATCTATAAACATTACTCTAATCTTTCTAGTAGGTTAAAGTCTTATTCAAATTTAGTTGATCTTGAGTTTCTTTAACAAACCAACAACTTAAATCGGATAGATAACAACTTTATCAATTACATCTCATGTGACTCCTAGATCCGTTAGTTGATAACTCTTGTTAAAATACATCTTATATGTTATTCCTAACCCTACCTTTAAATTCATGTGATCATGAATTTGCTCATTCAAATTACACAAATTTATTTAGCTAGGACTCGTTGTTATAAGATCAAAAATATTTGGGTTAAAGCAGCCCTGAGTTTGCTTAATAAGCCCAATGATAAATAGAATTCTGATTTGTTCTTATAATAATGAAAGGCAACAATCATATTCAAAACATGTACTTAGTTTTTTTAACAATCATATTCAAAACATGTACTTAGTTTATTCGTTTAATCAAAGACAAAATTATGTGTAAAATATCATACATATAAAAATATACAATTTAACATGAATCTAATATTTATATTAAACATATAAATAAAGAATGGAACTTATGCATATATAATCATATTATATGTATAAAATATCAAGCTTTGTTTAATTATAATTATTGATCTTCATAATCTACAATACTATTTCCAAATCTTAAAAAATTAAACTAGATTTAACTCAATGATTCATAAATAAATTAAATTTTTATTTCAAATATAAATTTAATTTTATTTGAAAACAATTTTCAAATTCAAATAGAAACTATTTCTAATTATCTTAACTCCTTTAATTGAATTTAATTAAAACAAATTTTAATAAATTATACTTCTTACTTATTATAATTTAGAAAAAAATTTCAAAATTTTATAGATAAGAGATTTTAATCAAAATAGAAAAATATTTCTAATCTAATTAGGAATTACTTTTTCTTATTAAAAAACTATTTTCTAATATTAAAAGAAACTGCTTTCAAGATTAAATAGAACACCTTCTAAATTTAACTAAGAAAGTCCTTTATATTATTTATTTAGAGATTAATTTCTTAACTAATTAGAAAACTTTTCTTTAATAACTAAAATATTTATTTTAAAAATATTAAAATAAAGCTTTTTTTTCTTATTTAATAAATGAAAACTTCTTTTCAAATTAAATCAAGAATTTTTATAATAAATCAAGAGACTTATTATTTATAAATAAAGAAACAATTTATAAATAATAGAATAATAATTTTATAAATAAATAAAATAAGAAATTTATTTTTTTGTCAATCAAATTTTAAAAGAAATTTAATTAAGAAAATTTTTAAATTTAAAGAATATAGTTAATTGAATTCAATATAATTAAAAATAATTAATTTTATTCTAGAAACAACTTTTCTAAAATTTAAATAGGAATCAATTTAATTATTAATCTTAATTATAATAAGAAAAACAATTAATATAATTATGAAATTGATTTTGAGAACTTAAAAAAATATATAGATCTAGTTTGGAAATATGTCTCGGAATACTTTATTCTAAATAAAAGATAACTTTATTCATCTTTGAATTACTTTAATTTAATAACTAAACATGGCATATTCCAACACTAGAATAAGCCTATCCTTGTACCCAAACAAGCCTTGTTCTAAGTTTGAAATACTTTTCTCTTAGGCTAAAAAAATCCTAATTCTATGTCCAAGCACCCAACTTTTCTAACCCTAAGATAGTTTTATCCTGATTAGCAAATGCCCCCTTCTTCATCTTTAAGAATGGCCTTAGCCACAATGATTACAAACCCTAAACACCGCATTATGTTTATTCCTAACCTAAAACAACCGTAAACCTGTGTCCAAACACCCACTTTTCAAACCCTAAAATTGTTCTTTCCTCGTTAGAAAATGCCCCCTTCTTAGTCTTTTTTAAACCCTTAGCAACCAAAATCATAAACCATATCCGCCATAATATATTTCAGCATTGCCCTTAGTCCTGCCCCCCTTACTAGGTCTAGTAGTAGCTCATCGTTGGCTGTTGCATCGTCATCTCCTACATAGCCCTTGATTGATGTTGCACTTCGAGGATAAGCAACTGTTTATGTCGTTTGTCTGAGTGAGATGCCATGAGACACCAATGTCTTTTGCTTGCTAGTAGGAAGATGCAATCATTTGGGTCTCGTGATCCAACCACCATGTGATTACAGTGATGTCCCAAGTGCCATCAATTTCCTTTCAAGTCACCAAAATATCACCACAAACTTATTAAACCTAACAATTAGCAAACTCTACAATTTAACCAGACCACGACAAGCAATCCACAACTAGGAGCCACCAATGTTACAATCTTTCCATAAGGTTCCAATCGAAGGCCTTAACACTAATGAGAATTTTAGAACAATTCTAGGTTTACTATCTTTTATGGTTCTGTGGCTTTAGTCTTAGGTTTTTTGTAAGGTATTAATATGAAAATTTTCAAATTAAGTTGAATCTAATTCAATATTAGATTAGGGTTTTATTTCAATTCTATAAATATGATCAATAACAATCAAACAATTTTAATCAAGTTACAAAATCAAAATAATCTCTAATACCATTTATGAAAAATTGGAGCATGATTCGATCTTGTTGGCAATAAAATAATAACAAAACCTTTTTGGTTTGTTTTTTTGAAAGCCAAGACGACTCTAAACCTATAACATGATTAACATATAAAACATAATAAAGTATGAATCGTAATTCATACTTATTTTGAAGCTTGATCCTTTTATTGTCATTTCCCTCAAATCATTTCTGAAACTGGCTCACATTAACCATCTTAGTAGAATAACTGTTCAGCCTCTAATGGTATCTACAAAACGAGTTAAGAGAACTTTATAACTATTGTACAGAGGATTAAGCAAGAAGTGCTAGCTCCCTTGAAGCCTAAGCCTATTTATAATAGTTATGAACATTTTAATAATTTAATTGAAATTAAAATTCTAATTTCAATTTAAAATTTATTATAATTATAATAAATACCAATTATACCCAAATAAGATCTAATATCTTATATTGATCATTGTTTGTTAAATATCACATATTTCATTATAAAGCTTCATAAACTTCACAATCAAGTCTAACTTAATTAAAATATTTTTTTCTCTCTTCAACCCTTTCTTTGTGTGTGACACGTCAGGTTCCTAAATATGTTGACAATGGATATAAATTATAATCCTAAATCATAGTTAGGATTGAATAAATTAAACTCCTTTAATTTATCTATAGTTCTCTAACTAACTAATTTATATCTATATATAAAGATTGGTACATAGTAATACATCATGATCACCCAAATTTTCAAAATTTTGGGAATGTCAAAGTATTTTTAACTAGTCTTTCCATGTATGATTTTTTCGTTTAATTTAATCATTTTATCATACAATATTCTGATCAAACATAGAGTATGAAATTAATGTCTACTATATTTGAGTCCAATTATATTAGTTCTCCACCATTAGTAATTCATTGAATTAATGACATTTGAAAACTATTTTCAAAGTTTCATTCCACCTTGGTCAAAGATTCCAAATCAATACTAATAAAAAACAATGGAATATTCTCCTTAATTAGAGTGATAAATCCTATATTAATCACTCAACTATCTCTATATAATACATGTTATATATAATAACTACAGACTAAGATACTCTTGACTATAATAGGTCATAAGTATTATCAAAATATAATAACCCCTATATGAGATACCTTGGAGATCTTAAGTAAAAGGATCACTTATACAATCATCATAATGAGAATTTCTATAGATATACAAATTAATGTTTCAAATGGATTTCTGATATAGAGTCAGTTTAGTAAACTTGTTCTCTAACAACACCCATACATTTATTTAAGTATCTTCATATTTTAGTCTATGAGATCAATAACTTCCTTCATAAGGAAAAACATATTGTGTGCAAGTCTTTTTAAACTCTATTAATGTCCAGTTTCAGTAAAACAATAATTAGAAATAATTTAGGGATAATACATAAATGTAATACAAATCTTATAATTATGATCTCATCATAATTTCATTTGCAATATATTTTTATCTCATAGACTTTATGATATGAACATTGGTGAAAGAATGGCTAGGACTTGAAATAAACAAGGAAAAGAAACCCTATAATCTTTCTTGAATCATGCAAAGAACCGGACTCTAACCAAACTTGTTGATTGGAAACAAAGTTATAAGTTGATCATTGAATAACTAAAAGAAAGCTTTCACAATATAGAAACACTTAAAGTTTATTAATGATAAGATGATTTTTATAATACACTAGATGGTCTCTTTAAATAGGCATCAAATGATGAAAATCTTATAAGGAAATATGTTTTTGACTATTCTTAAACATAACTAAATACAAAGGACTTGACTAAGAAGGATTCCCTTAACTAATGGATACAAATTAGCCTTAATTTGAAGTCCTTCCAAAAATAACTTGAAAACTAATAACAATTAATGAAAGAAAGCCAAAAACATAAAATTGCAATTTAATCCCACGTCTTTAACCTTTTCAAAAGGTAAATAAGCAGATTATGGTTCATTAAAAACAAGCATATGGGTCAGTCATCCTTGCATATTGTGCTCCAAGCATTATTTTTTATATGTTAGACTTTTCCATCATTTTAGGCCTCAAGATAAGTAATTAATCTTTGTAATGCCTTAGAATCTTTGACAACAACCATATTGTCTTAAAATGTCCATGATTAACCCTTGCACAACCTCCTTCATATGCTTAATTCTCGCTCTTGCCGTAAGACCTCAAATGCCTTGTAGTGGATTAGTGAGTGTTGATGCAAGCTAATCTCCATCATTTTCTCCTTACTTGAAAGGATTCATTCTCAAATCACCTACATCAAATAAAGATAAGTTAGAAAAATTAAAACGTTGCCTCGTTTAATCAAGCTTGTAGGCATTATCGTTGATTCTCTCTAACACTTTGAAAGGTTTATCCCTTCTAGGTTGCAATTTTGATTTCCTCTCTTTCTGTATACATATGAACTAAAACCCAATCTTTAGGTTTAAAGATCACTTTTATACACCCCTTGTTAGCTTGCCTTACAGATTGCTCATTCTTTTTCTCTATATTAACTCAAATCTTAGCATATAAATGCTTAATAAAATCCCTTTTAAAAAAATCCCTAACGAAGTCTACCTTTCTCTTTCGATCAAAATTAGCTCATTCATTAGTAAATAAAGGCAAAACATCTAAAGGAGTCAAAAGATTAAAACCATACATAATTTTAAAAGGTGAATAAGACGTAGTAGAATGTATACCTTAGTTTGTCCATCTATTTGAGAATGTGCAACATATAAAACAATAGTTTAGTGCCTAATTTTTTTCCACAAAGTGCACCCAAGAACTTAACATCTCCATCACTCACAACTATCTCCTTAAAGAACAAATCAATAATATGTGTGGCATCACTGTTTTAAAATGTGCAACCTTATTGTACCTATCAACAACAACAAGTAAGTTGTCCTCAACACTGTGAACTAAGTAAACCCAAAACCAAATATATATATGTCAATACAAGGTTGATTAGGCATGAGTAAAGGAGTGTACCAACCATTAGGCATTACTTTTAACTTAGCTTATTTAGAGGTTGTGCATTTATCGCATATAGATTGTATATCATATTTCATGTTGGGCCAATAAATTGCTGATGTAATATATCTAAGGTCTTTTTAATACCATATTCCTCATTAACGAGCCTCCATGAGTCTCCATAATAAGCAATTCTCATTTAGAGCATTTAGGCTCACAAAGTTTATCATTCTTGAAAAAAATCCATCATGCCTATAAAAATCACCATATGCACATTTAGAACATGCAAGCCATACTTATCCAAAATTAACATCACTATAATAAAAATTCTTAATGAACTTAAAAACAAGAAATTTAGTTTATAAAAAAGTCAATAGTACATACCTCCTCGACAATGCATCAGCTATAACTTTTTCCTTTCTTTTCTTGTGTTTTGTTGTATAAGGAAATGTTTCAATGGAGCCTAATCACTTGATAAGTATTTTGCACATTTTACCTTAGGCTCTTCAAAAACCTTAAGGTTTCATGATTTGAAGGAATATTGAACTCTTTTGGCTATAAATAGTGTTTCCATGTTTATAGAGTCCTCACCGATGCATATAATTCCTTATTATAAGTTAGGTAATTCAAGGCTACTCCACTAAGATTATCACTAAAGTAAGTAATTGTTTCAAAATATTGCATCAAAACAACTTCTATACCAAATCTTGATCACATTTAATCTTAAAAAATTTATCAAAGTTAGTTAAAGAAAGCAAAGGTGCATTGGTCAACTTATCTTTCAAAGTACTAAAGGCCGTTTTATGCATATTAGTCCATCTAAACACAATATTCTTTTTAACAAGTTTATTTAGAAGAGCTGTTATAAAACTGAAATCCTTTACAAACCTCCCGCAAAAATTTGGAAATCCATTTAAACTTTGTACCTCATTTGCATTGTTAGGTGTATGACACTCCTTAATTGCCTTGATCTTTTCCTTATCTACATTAATTTCATATGCACCCACAGTAAAACCAAGAAACATAACATATTCCATACAAACTATGTACTTCTTTAAATTAGCATACAACTTATATTCTTTTAAAGCACAAAGCATAGAATGTAAATGTTTGATATGGTCATCCAAATTCTTTCTATACACAAAAATATCATCAAAGTAGATAACAATAAATTTTCCAATAACAGGTTGCAAAACATAGTTCATTAATCTCATGAGCGTACTTGGTGCATTAGTTAAACCAAAAGGTAATACCAACCACTTATATAAACCATATTTTGTTTTAAAGTCAGCTTTCCATTAATCTCCCTCTTTCATATGAATTTGATAATACCCACTTTTTAAATCATTCTTTGAAAGCAAGCAAGACTTATACAACTCTTCAAGCATATCATTTAATCTAAATATGTGATGTCTATACTTTACCATGATTTTGTTGATAGCTCAACAATCCACACATATGCTCCATATCCCATCTTTTTTTTAGTACTAAAATGACATGAACCAAACATGGAATGGGACTATCTCTCATGCCTTTTACTAATTCATCCATTTGCTTTTGAATCTCCTTTCTTTCCCCTAGATTAGCTCTATAAGTTGTTCTATTAGGTATTGTTTAACCTGAGATGAAATAAATTTGATGTTCAGTGCCACTAAGGTTGTTAATCCTTATGGCAACTCCCCAAAGAATAAATTAGCAAATTCCTATAATAAATTTGCAAAAGCACTAGGCAAAGAAGGATTTAGGTCGTTAATGAAAGATGATTGCACATAAGATTAAGTAGATATTGCCTTGTTAACATAACACTCTTAACCTCATCGCTGCTAGCTAGGCACTAGCCCTCAAAATGTTCTCCCTATTTTGAGTCTCACAATCTAATTTTCTTCTCTCGTTGCTCATCACTATACTCTTTTCACTCTTTTGTACACTCTCACTCTTTTTATTATGCTTACTCTTTTCTTGAGCACTCACATGCTTTTCTTTCAAGTTTTATTCTCTTGCTATCTTAATTTGATCCTCATATGCTTCTTATAGTTTTGAAGGTGTTAAGTTCACATGTTACTTGTTTAAGAGAAAGGGGTAATTATTTTTATACCCATCATGTTGAAATTTTTGGTCAAAATTTCATAGAGGCCCTAAAAGAAGATGACTAGTAGGCATTGATGCTACATCACATAGAACCTCATCATTGTAATTCCTAATGGAAAATTCCACTAGAACCTATTTTGTCACCCTAACTTCCCCACACTAATTCAACCATTACAACTTGTATGGTTTTAGATTCTTTAGAGTTTTCGAATTTAGTTTATCAACCAATAATGTGTTAGCAACATTAATGTAACTCTTACTATCAATGACCATATTACTTACGTTGATATTCATATAGCAGTGAGTATAAAAGATATGTTCACATTAGGCCTTATCATTTTCATCCTTAATTTAAATATTAAGATTTCACCTGATGATTAGCAATTCTCCATTTAATGGTCCTTCAAATCAACATCATTACAATCCTCCTTATAACACCCCACTGCCATATAGTACATAGCGGAACACCCTGAGGACATTCCAGTACATAACCTATAATAATGGGATGTCAGAGCAGTCACTACAATCACTTAGTCTTGGCATCATCATTTATAATCTCTTATAAGGTATCATAAAGAAAAGACACAACATTTAAAACCAACTGAATTCCTACTTTCATTTCGTAAAAATCGAATATGTACATCATCCCAAAACCTAATACAAAACACACTACAAGAAAGAGGAATTATACAAAAAAAATATCTAATCCTTCAGTCTCAGCTGACCGACCTTTAAACTATTTCTTCTTCCCAAAAGTACAAGAATTATTCTTCTTATAAAGTCTCTCTGTCGCTAATGTCCTCTCTCGGTCCTGGAAAATCAACATTGCAATTTTGGTGAGTTTTGTGAACTCAGTGAGGTAACCATCCTCGATGATTCACTCAATTCATACAACACATCAACACATGTAAACACATATTTCACATCTTTTCATTTAGCATATAGCATCACATATCATTTACTTCACATATCCACTCTTATTCAAATACATGTCCACAATATATTTCAGTCAGTCAAACACACATATTAAATATATATGCAATACTCGTGAGACTCACTTTCGATTATTACGTTGTTGTGACTGAGTGCCTAAATCGTACGGTATCCACAATGGATACCGAGCTCATTGATATGTCCCTTATCCTTTAGAGATGCAGGGCTCATTGTACATAGTGAGCATTCGACTCTTAATCACATTCCGAGCCTTAAGCTCATTTTTTGTGGCTACTCAGGTCACAATTCTCATTATCTGATCATGCATCCATGTAATGAAATGCATCAATCATTGTTTCAGTCAATCACATTCACAGTCTCATTCACATTTATCATCGGACCTTGGTCCGACATTCAACAATCATATTGAGTAACACTTATTTCTTCACATTCACATACAAGGAGCACTTCAAATATCACATTCATGCATCAGAAGCCTTAGACCTTCAGTGTCCGGAATCAACATAATCAAGTCCACATTCAAAGATAACTCATAACATAATTTATAACAAACAAATAATTAAGTGAGACCGTCTAGGTAAGTTACAGATTGCTCCATAAGCTATTGCCTCGAAGTCCTGACAACGTCTGGATGTTGACGTTCTAAATGCTCCTCTATATCATGCAAAATATACATTTACACAGATCACAAATTTACACAATTATACACGTACTCATTTATGCACATATGTATACATATGGATTATGTACAATTCATGTTCAATGACAATCCCAGGTATCTTTCCATTATTCTAGTCACATAATCATTCATATATCAAC
Source organism: Erythroxylum acuminatum (assembly GCA_026284645.1). Classification (NCBI taxonomy): domain Eukaryota; kingdom Viridiplantae; phylum Streptophyta; class Magnoliopsida; order Malpighiales; family Erythroxylaceae; genus Erythroxylum; species Erythroxylum acuminatum. The sequence continues at coordinate 23,790,187 of JANKOD010000002.1, forward strand.
ACTCACATAAGTATAATTTGTACTTAGGGTTTGCTCCACCATAAAAAAATTTGAATCTAATTTCATAACTCATTTGATCATTCCAGATTTTTCTAAAAGTAGACTTTTAGGTCCACTTTTCACGATCATTCTGGCAAAGAAAATGAAATAATTTGGCCACACTTCCTTCTAGACAATTGTTCTCCTATGTCTTAAGTTTCTAATGACACCAAGATGATATAATTTGGTTCAGTATTCCGAAAGTTATACTCAAAATACTTCGGACTAAGTACGTTCAAAATTTTGGCTACTGAATGATCATGCACTCAAAGTTGTACAACTCATATCTCTCAATTCTAATATCAAAAAATTACAAACTTTATACAAATTGAAAGATAAGAGAATAATCTATAATGTTTGTGAAGACAACTTTGTCTAATTTGCCTACATCAATAAAGTTTATTCGATAACAACAGGACATGATTTATGTCACGAGTAGTGCTGCAGCCTAAGCCTAAGCCAAAATTGAACTTCAAGCTGAATTTCAAGACCCTTAATGACAAAATTCAAGTTCAATTTTCTTAAAAATTGTAGCCGTATGTCTCTAGTTTCATCTACATCAAAATCCATCTAATTTGAATATTCATAGATTAAGGTATGGCCCAAATATAAATGCATGTTCAGTAAAAACACTCCATATAATATACTCCAACACACTTCATTGCCAAAATTCTATCATTTCAAGTTGATCATTTTATTATACCTCAACTTTCAATTCTCTATACACAATTCACAATTTCATGATTTATTACAACCTAAAAATTGAACTTATTTCCATAACTTTCTACATTACATTTTTCTGCAATTTTGTGTACTTCACTGATCTTCATTTAACTCCAATTATTACAATCCTTTATCACACTTTCTGCACATTTTCTATTTCATTTTTCACGTTCATTCTCACTTCAATTTCAGTCAACTTGATCACAAACAAATCAAAATTTATGAATAAGCACAGACATCAAAAACAGAACATCATTCACGCATGTTCATCATTTTCTACACTTCTTTATTTTTTTGCTGCACTTTTTCGTCTTCTTTCAACACTTTCACTTCATCTTAAACTTATCATTATAATCCTCTCTATATCATGACATCACCTTACACCTTTTCCTTAACTCTAAACTTATTTGAGTTCATTTCTAAAAACACCCAAAAATTCACGTAAATACAGTAAAAATAAAATAGAGCATACATAAAAGCTTTTCTCCAAAAAAATTTCTACACTCTTTTCGTTCATATTTTCATTGATCTTTCAAACTCAAAAATCATTTCAACACTATCTTATGACATATTAATCATCAAAACACACAAACAAGACATTAATATTCACATCCTATATCCACGGTGTACATGAAAATTGACCATTTTTCTCATGATCATGTAATGTCAATTAATCACCATATTTATCTCATGTGCTAAAAACTCATTAGGATTAACATGATACTTACTTGCTAAGACTCCAAATTCTTCAAAATATCAAGAAGCCCTAACTTCTCATGCAACCCACATACATCATCTTAAAGGTGGATTAGGTTAGGTTTTCTTATAGCAAATGAAAGAAACAACAAGATGAGAGTAGCAACGGAAAGATGAGAGAGCTAGGTTCAACGTTGGAGAAGGTTGTAACAAAACTCATGAAGAAGGTGAAGAAACTTGAAGAAAATGTAGAAAGTCACAAAGAAGAAGAAAGCAAGACAAAACAATAACTTGGTCTTTCAAATTAAAAGAAACGTGGCTTTAATAATTGCTTGGAAAGCGACACTTCTCACTTGCCCAATTTCTAAAGCTTTAAACTAAGTTTTTATTTAACTAGTCCAATCAATTCCAAATTTTACTCCAGTTGTCTCTAAATTTTTAACGGCATTACCAATAAATCTCAATTTCTAAGGCTTTAAACTAAGTTCTTATTTAACTAGTCCAATCAATTCCAAATTTTACTCTAATTGTCTCTAAATTTTCAATGGCATTGTTAATAAATCTTAATGTCACTTATCAATAATTTCTACTATCATTTAACATTTATTTCTACTGCTATTCATCAATTAATCTGCCATTTGGATTTTTTTTCTAGTCCAGAAATACCCAAAATTTCAGAAACTTTCCTAAATTTCACCAAAAATTCTAATCCAACAATTTATACTCTCCAAATAAATTTTCAACATATAAAAACCACAATTCTCAATAAAATCACATTTATAAATCAATTATACCTGAAAAATGTCAATGAATGCATATACAATCATTTTAATATGCAAAATTCAATATTCAAGCGTAAGTGTATGCCAAATTATGCATGAACATGAAATTCACTTTCTAACTTCTCACTAAACTCATACATACACTATTCGAGCCTTAACATGGGTAATGGCATGTTACAATCCTATGGCAACATTTCATCGTCACTTAAGCTAACACTCTTTACCTCACCATTTCCCAAAATAAATATAGTCCTTTTATTTTGGACATTGAGAGTAACATGCCCAATCCCTTGACACCTGAAACATTTAAAATCATATGAATTAGAGGAGGATTTAGTTTTGATTTTACCTTTGGAATAAGAAATCAAATCTTTGGCTTTTGCATTATCTTGTGATTTTGAGGAAACCTTGCTATCCTTCTAGTTTGACCTCTATAAAAAGTTAAAAATCGATATAGATTTAGAAGTTCCCCTTTATTTTAATTGACTCTCCACCTTAATGGCCCTATATAACAAATCCTCCATCTTTCATAATGTTTCAAATCCATTACATTTGCAATCTCCTTATTCAAAACATTAATGAATCTAGCCATAATAGCTTCTTGGTCCTTTTCAACAATAACCCTAATAATGGGTTACCTCCATCGCCTTCTAGTATTCCTCTACGCTCTTGGAACCTTAAGTTAAACTTTGTAGCTTCCTACACAAATCTTGATAGTAATAGCTAGGTACAAACTAATTACTCATTGCTAACTTCATCTCTTCCTATGACCAAATAGGTCTCTCTATTCATATGCATACTAAGCACCATTTGATCCCACCAAATGCTGGCATAATCTATGAATTCAATGCTGCCAATTTAGGCTTCTTCTCCTTGAAGTAGTTACGACAATCAAACACATGTCCTACTTTTCTTTCCCACTCCAAATACAAATTTAGATCACTTTTACCCCTAAAAAGAAGGAATCTTCATCTTAATACTATCCAAATTATTATCTCGCCTTTGGATGTCCCCTCTTCCTTTTATGAAACCTTCCTTTATATTAAGTGGCTAATGTAACATCCCACCCCCGACTGGAAGGGTAGAATTAGTAATTTAGAAAAGGCTGAGAGTGATTGGGATTAATTAGAATTGTTTATGCATACTGGTATTTGTAAACAGTAACATTTGTGCACATGAAATAACTGTACATGCATACATGACATTCCCGGTTGTCGTGCCTAATGTAATTTTTATTGTGATTAACGTGGTTTTTGGGGTTGAAAAATTATTCTGAGTAAGCCATTGAGTGTTTTATATTTTACGGGATTTTTAGAAATTTTTCTGGAATTTTTCGGAGAAAATTCCCAGATCGGAAAAAATCGCCAAGTGGCGAACCGGTTGCTTTTCGGTAGCGAAAATTACTACCCAATGACATTGTCATATTGGGTATATTATTTTGGTTTTGAAATCAGGACCATTGGACTTGAATGGGTCGGATTTTATTAGGGTTACTAAATATTATTACAAGTTTTTGTTTTACTTCTATTTTGTCTTTTTCCTTTCTTTGCCACATGTCCAAATTGAATTTATGAGTTTTGTCCTTTGCTAAAGCCTCTCTCGGATTATTGCCTTATGAAAGAATGAAAAGAAGACTTAAAAGCTTATTTGATCTCTCTCATCCGAAAAGCTACTTCTTGCTCCTCTCCATTGTCTTCTTCATTTTCTCCTTTAATTGTCACCTTCCACCAACTTTAAGAGCCTTCTTTTCTTGCTTATAAACTCAAGTCTTTGTATGGGATTGAGAAGTGAAGTTAGAAAGTGAAGTGATTGGAGAGTGGAAGGATTGAAAGCTTGGCTTGGTAGGTTTTTGTTTTAAGCCTTAATGATGCATTGAATGCATACATAAGTAGTTAGATTCATTTCTTGGAAGCTATTGTTCATTAAAGATGATGTATATGACTTCTTGGCTCAATTCTTGTGTTCTTGGGATGTTTATGCATGTGTTATTGGCATAGGAAGTGATAGGGTTTAAGCTTAGAGACAAAGCTGGAAAATTGATGTTGAACCTATTGCAATGTTTTGATCATAACTAATGGTGTGGTTATGAAAATGAGGTTTGGTTTGTGCCAAATTAAACTTGAGTATGTTGGCTACATTTTTGTGTGAAATAGGTGTTGTCCAATTGTAGCTTTAAGATGGTGAAGTTTTGCATGTAAAGTTACTGCCAGGGTTACTGTGAACAGTAACCGAGACATGAAACCTAGAGTTTTGATATTTTTTTCTAAATTAATTGATAAGGAATTAGGACAAATGGATTAAATGAAAGTTTAAGCCTATTAAGTTAACTTTCCAATGCCACTAATATTGCAATTTTTCGATATGTATATTAGGAGATATGGACTGATGACTATTGGCTGATTTAATGCATTGAGTGAAACCTA
>JANKOD010000002.1:23807859-23825248 GCA_026284645.1 Erythroxylum acuminatum
TAATAGAGTCGGTTCTTCATTTGAACCATCATCATTTACAATCTAGTGCACTTCAAGCACTTTCTTATCCTTAGAACCTGGTTGAGGAGTAGTGGATGGTGGTGTAAAAGTTTTGGAAGAGAGGATAGGTAGAGTAAGAATGGGTAGTGATAATGAAGGAGAGTGGAACCTTACTTTTCTCATTGGCTCCCCCTGACTAAAAGATTTTTCTTCTTCTTCTTTTCTTCTTTTTATCCTTCTTCTTTCTTGTCTTTTTTTTTCTTCTTTTCCTTCCTCTTCTTCTTCACAAGGTTCAGAGACATATCGTTGTTTGATTGTTGGTTCGTCATTCTTAAAAGATGAATCAGAGTCTGATTATAGAGATAACGTAGCTAAAATCTGCCTTATTCTCTCCTTTGGAGTCTCTTATTCTCTCCTTTGGAGTCTCTTGAACGGGTGTTTCTGATACTTGGGGCTTAAAAGAAATAGAAACAAGTTCAGTAGGGCTGTTTAACAATCCTACTATTGGTGACAGAGATGAAGACTCAGAAATCAAAGTTTGTTCATAGTTGAGAGTTTCGCTATGGCTAGAGGAAGTCAAGGTTTTCTTTTGTCCTTTTGATGTTGTTTATGCTATTGTGAGTAAGCTTAGTGACGTTTAGGAAATTTGAGAGGAAGTAGAGAATTAGGGTGTAGAGAGCCAGGAACGACGCTTCTGAGAAAGAAAAAAATGTGTAGAATAAAGAAGTATACATAATGATTCTAGGGTGTTGATTTTTTATAAGGATTAGCTGTCGTACACGTTAATAAAAGAAGTGTTATCGTCTGCGTATCTTCTATCAATCACGTATAGAAAGCTGTTAGGGCAGCGCACACACGTTTTTAAAAACTTAAACAATTTGATGAAGTAACTTCCTTTTTAGGACACGTGTATCCTATTACGTTAAACTGACAGGAGCCTTCTAAAATAAGAGGGACCTGCTAAACTATAAGGAGCCTATTAAATAAAGAGGAGGCCTTTAAACTGTGAGGGACCTTCTAAACTAAAAGGAGCCTACTAAAATAAGAGGAGGCTTCTAAAGAAACATATTAGAAGGTGCCTACTAATGTCTGCAATGAGAAGCAACATAGAAAACTCATACAGAAATAATATTAGATAGTCTACACATACCAATCTCTTTTCTTAACAAGCAAAATCTATCTTCAGAGAGTGGCTTAGTAAAGATATCAGCTACTTGATTTTCAGTATTAAAAAGTAAAAGATCAATGGTTCCTTTTAAGACATAATCTCTAAGAAAATGATGCTTGATTTCTATATGCTTAGTCCTAGAATGATGCATAAGATTTTTAGAAAGATTTATTGCACTAGTATTATCACATAATATAGGAATATGATTAATGCTCACAGAGAAATCCTGAAGTTGATGCTTCATCGATAATATTTAAGCACAACAGCTGGCAGCTGCTATATATTCTACTTCAGTTATTGAAAGCATTGTGCAATTTTGTTTTTTGCAATACTAAGAAACTAGACATCCTCAAAGAAATTAACATTGACCACTTGTGATTTTTAATTGTAATTAAAAATACCTACTTTAAAAAGTCAAATATATAGGGTCTGTTAGTTTCTATTTTCTTTCCTATTTTTGTTGTGTTTTTTATTAAAAAAAAGAAATAAGTCATTAAAATGTGTTTGGTTAAGTATTGCTATCATTTCTTATTTCTAAAAATAAAAAAACTGCAACATGGTTATAAACGTTTTTATAAGATTTTAAAACAATTTTTTTCTCGTAAAAACCACACGTCTCGATTTTTTCATTGTCATTTTGTGTTCACTACCCTGTGCTTGCTCCATCTTTTCCACCCAATGTTTTGTTTGGTCTACACTGACAAGTCTGGTACAACATGGCTAGACTGCCTCGACCTCGATCACTTCCTCAACAATAGCAACGAAGATGTTAGTGCTAATCCTGTTCTATCCCATTCAAAATCTAAGTTCGATGATAACCAATTTACTTGCCTAAGACAAGCCACGGGGGAGATTTGTAGTGAGAGCAGAGACAAAGAATGGTTTAACATAGTCACTAATGCTCTCTCTGGCCTCTTCAACATAGGTCATTCTAACCAAAATCCCTATAAGCTCTGCATCCTTTCAATGCCAGCTAATGAGGAAATCGAACAGAATTATTAGCAGAAAGAAAAACATGTATTCTCTAAATTCTCATAATAACTCAAATGTTGGCACCAAGGAAGAGAAGAGTACTATTGGTAGCATTGATTGTAGGACTGATTAAGATGTTCCAGAAGCCATGAAAGAAGAAAAAGATGATAAAAGGAAGGAGAAGTTTAACGGTGATAAAGAGTTCAAGGGTTACTCAAGAAGTGAAGTCACTGTAATTGATACAAATTGCGAGGTATAGAAGTTTGATAAATTAGTTTTTAGAAAGAAGAATGTTTTGAAAGTAAGGGACAATAGAGCTAGATCAGTTGGTTCTAACAAGCAAAGAAAGAAACGGTTCTTGGAGATGGGATTGGAACTTTTGTTCCCAAAAAAATAGGGAAGCTTTTTAACTAAGAAATGGGTTGCTACAAAGTTGTTACTATTGGAGACTTAGCAATGTAATTTTCTTGGTTATTGATTAATGTAATTTATTAATTTACAAAATTTACTAGATATAATTAATTTGTAAAATTTTTAATTATATAAATGTACATATATTTATTTCTATTCATAATGAAAATTAATTAATTTAAAAAATATTATATTAAAAACAATTAACATAAGAGTCTAATTAAAAAAAGTCTAATTAAAAATAAGAAACAAGATGATAAAATTAAACATGGTTTTTTTACGGATCTCAACCAAACACGTTTTTGTTTTTAGTTTTTATATTAGAAATCTCAACTAAACAAGTTTTTATTTTTTAATTAAAAAAACAAAAAAAGTAAAAAGTAAAAACCAAAACAGAAAAACAGAAGTGGAACTAAAGAACTTTATAACTTATAGAACATAAATATTGAAAACAGTTATATGAACTATTAATTACGAAAAGATAGTATTAGAAGTGAATACATGAAGATACTGTTAAGTGAAAATATTGATATAAACAAAACGAATTTTAGTTAACACATCTCAAATATACCGTATGTTGTTTTCAGCAATCAATTATAATTTGATGTGTAAAAAGATAAAAACTTTGGTGATAACATTAGAATGTACTTAATTAAAAAACATTAATAAAAAAAGGTCTAAAATAAAAATGTCACATAGGAATCAAATCTTTGTATATAATGTCCTGACAAATAACAATATCTAAATAAAGTAATTACATATAAAAACATTATTATATATTAGTAAAGTACGCCTTTATATTCTCTTCGTGTACCATTTTGGGAACAAACGTCAGTTAGTGGGCATGCACCAATTCACCGCGTCCCAAATAGATCATCCTTCTTCAAATTGTACATATCTAAGAGCACATCACTTTAACTTGTGGGAATTATTGTTAAACAAGAAACAGTGTAACACTCCACTCCCGCAGGAGCCGGACCTGACATCGATGGTGATATCCGAGTCCGTGCCCCGCGAGAGTGGCGTGCTACATCACTTATTCAAAAACTTAGTATAAAAAATTTGTTTTTTTTAAATCATTAACATATTTTGCAGAAATCAATATACAGATCGGCCCAATTTCATTCATAAACATTTTCCCTTGCACATAACAACCAGTACACAATTCATCAGAGATTCACTAATCACTGAGGGCCCGTTACAGAGACAACATATTTTCGGATATAAAGATTTGTCATTAGAACATAAATCCATTTGTATACACATGATGCAAAAATTTCAAAATCCATTGTTTATACAAAAATCGCGGAAGACAAGTTTGTACAAGGTAATCAAATACAAAATGCAGGCACAACTGATCCCGACCTCTTCCTTCACTCACATGCAGTACGTATACTCCTGTTGCCTAACGGGGTATTCTTCTGAGTCCTGAAAAATAATTACAAATTTTAGGTGAGTTTTGCGAACTCAGTGAGTGACCATCATCAATAGCTCACCCAATCACGTAACACATAACTCATACATTCCACATTCACATTCACATTTTTCATACTCGATACACTTAATCATTCATACTATGTATATGCAATGCACATGAGACTCACTTTTCATTTGTTATTTCGTTGTGATCGAGTGCCTAAACTATCCCATGTAGGGCTCATTAACAACTGTCCCTTATCCATTTGAAGGATACAGGGCTCGTTAAACGTTGAGCCTGAGGCTCTGAATCACTTATGAGCTCGAAGTTCATTTTCGCTCGTTGAGCTTAAAGCTCTGATCGGTGGCTACTCTGATTACAACAGCCATTATATTTCATACGCTTATGCAATGAAATGCATCAATCCCATACACTCACTTTCACATGTCATCGGACCGTAGCCCGACACTCAACAGTAGAGTTGAGAAACATATCTCATACATATGTAATTTCACTTATCACATATAAAGCACATTCAAAAACACATTTGTCAATCACTTTAAGTACACACAGGTCATCCAATTCACATTTATGTAGCACTTCAATATCACAACCTAGTATCACAATCATCGGACCTCCTGTCCGGAACCCAATAATCAATCACATTCAGTAATCAACCTATACAAAATGAAACAAAACAGAACAAAGAATAAAATGAGACCATCTCGGTCTACTCACAGTACGCTCCAGATTAGCAATTGCTTCAAAATTCTGGAAACGCCTGACTGCGGACTTTTAACCTGCACAACCCATTTATGCAATACGTTGCACACACATTAATAATTTTGCACCATTATAAGCATTCATTCATGCACATATATGTACGATGCATGTTCATGATAATCCCGGTATTATTCCATAAATATCATCACAAACCCATTCCCATATCCAAACTCACTTCTTCCTAGGGTTTAACTGCACTAAAATCATTAAACTCGCAAATTATGCTTATTTCAATTTTTCTAGAATCACATTTTTGGTCTACTGCTCCCGATTAATGAGACAGTCCATATAGGGTAACCTAGGCCACCTCTCCTTAATAGAAAAATTCCTCTATGCTTTAGGAATCCATAGACACCAAAATTACCAATTTCGGATCTCTATAGGTCCGGATATTGCTAAAACAATGAAGTATGTGCAGAAAGATAACCAATTCATATTCTTTTAATCAATCCACTCACTTTGATTCAATCCATCAATTTCAATTTAATCTCAAAATTCCACAATTCACATGGAGAGGTAGACAAATGTCCTAGGAGTCCAACGCATTAAAAATAAGATCAATCGGAGGTTAGACAGAGAAGTTATATGCAAAAGAGTGGAGAGAGGCCAGTTCAGGGAAAATACATGTCCTAGTCGACTAGTCGGAGGTTGTAGTCGACTAAGTCGACTACAATGACCGACTGGAAGCTTTTTTCTTTCTTCTTCTGAAATCCCAACTTTCACAAGTCATAACTCCTTACACCGAACTCTAAATTGGACAAACTTGGTATCAATGGAAAGATAAAAGAAAGCCCTACAAAATTCATGAAGGACTCAAGAACTAATTACACCTCTAAAAGTATCAAAATCCCAGTCAAAGTTACTGCCCTGTAATTCTCCTCCTAACCAATCAGACAAATTTCAAAATTCAAAACTTCCTATCCCCTTAGCCAAAAATTCCATGCTTGATATCAATGGAAAGATCAGAAAACATGCTACAATTCTCATGAAGCACTTAGAAGCAAATTCCACCTCTAACTAAGTAAAATTCTCCCATGAATGTGGTTGCTTTGTTAAAGATTGTTAACTAACATAGTACCTAAACCAGATTCATACTTTAAAGATCCATAACTCACAATTCTTACATCCAAAAATAACATATTATACATCATTTCAAGGCTAAGACATTCCTCTACAACTTTCCATAAGACCATTTGAGCTAATTAAAATCACAACAGTCCAGAATTTGGCTTCAATATACAGTCACCACAAAACCTACACTTACCACATTTTCCAGCACAAAGCACATTAACATCTAAAAGTCAACAGATCACTACTCTCAACCTAGATATCAAAAAATGTCATACTTAGTTGCGATAGAAAGATAACAAGAAAATCTTCAAGTTTCATGAAGACCAATTGAGCAAATTCAACCTAAATCAACCTAGAAAAATTCATCAAAGTTTCAGGTCACAAAGTTCGTATTACTGTTCACGCTACACATATAACTCACTTTCAAGGCCAAATTCAAACCCCTTTAAGCCACAATTAAGCATTACTTCCTTCATAAGAAATGTAACCAAACATCTCAGGTTTAATTCAAGCCAACAATCACCTCAATTGCTCAACCATATAAAAAGTTATGATCAAAACATTGAAACATATACAAGGTCAATTTTCCAGCTTTTACACCTAAACCAAATCCCATCACTTTAAACCATTTCTCACTCAATTTACTTCATGTATCTACCATAACTCACTCACATCCTATCCTTGGACATAAGGCCACAAATTGCAGCACACACAGACCCCATCATCCTTCACTTTTTACACTCATCTAACATCATTAACTTATCTCCCAAAACATCTAAAACACCTTTACTTTCATTCATAATCAATCATCAATCACCCATCAATTTATCAAACAATTTATCTACCATATACACCAACACAATTCTCATACAATTAGGTGCACAATTAACACAATAAATGCATTTAACAACAAAACAAGCCAAAAACACAATCTTACCTAAGCAAGCTTCAACTTTCCAAGTCTTCAAAATAACCACCAAAGCCTTAATTCCCTCCAACACATACAACCATCATCTTCTTGAGAGCTTAGGTTGAACTTTTGTTTTGTGTTTTTAAGGACAAAAGAAGAGTAAGCAAGGTAATAGGAAACTAGAAAAGATGAGCAACTTGTAAAGGAGTAAAGGAGAAGAGCTACGGATATGGTAGAGAGAAAATCCAAAAAATCATCCAAAACCCTTATTAAAAGAGGAGTGTCGTGAATGTTCAAGACATTAAATGATTTAAGAGTGTCATGACACATGTCATGACACTTGCCACTTAATGAAAAAAAGACAAGAATCCAATTAATAGCTTTTAATAAAAGAACCCTAATAAAATGAAATCTTTGGTTCATCCAATTCCAATGGCTCTAATTACAATCTCAAAATTATTTACCTCAATTTCCAGTGGCATTAGACAGAATTTTTCAGTACTGAAAACTAATCCGTCTGCCACTTGGCGATTTTTTCGGTCCGAAAATTTTCCCCGAAAAATTAAAAAAAATCCTAATATTCCCCAAAAATATAAAACATATAAAAATCACTCTAATTTAATTTTTCAAGCACCAAATCATATTTTTCACAGCAAAATCACAGTTAGGCACATATATCGGGAAATGTCATGAATGCATGTACAGTTCTTTTCATGTGCAAATTTTCACTATTCACAAATAAGGATACGCATGAATATTTCAACTAATCTTAATCACTCTCGACCCTTTCCAAATTACTATTTTACCCTTCCCATCGGGGGTGGGATGTTACAACATCAAATCAAGAACTCCGGTAATAAAGAAGAAGAAGATGCATGCCTCTAGATAGAGACTCCATACCTGGGCAACTCCACCAATGAGTGGTAGAAGAAATCCCTCAACAATTCTACCCGAAATAAGAAGACCGGTGATCAAGAAGAAGAAGAAGCATGATTCAAGATAAGAATTCTTACCTCGATTGAAATCATCAACACGGGGATGAAGAAGACACCCGATGGGTATACCCTAATTTGGAAGCTTTTGGAGTCCCCTTCAGATGAATTGGATTTCTTTACCCTCTAAAGGAAAATCATGAATGATAAAGCTTTTGTCTACTTCTACACTTATGTTGTCATTTAAGTATTAGCTTGTATAAGTAATTATCATGGTCTCGTTTCGTTGTTCCATAGATTTTCTAATGTTGTTGCTTTAGCTTTTCCTAGATGCAAGGGAAGCATCTTGGACTTGTATGTCTATATTTCATTATATTTCAATAAATTTTAATTTTTCAAATAAAACTTTCTGTTACAAGCCCTTTAACTAGAAACCTGATCAATGATCTCAACTAGAAAACGTACAGTGATTCAAACTTAATTACCTTGAATTCTATGTCAACAAGAAAGGTAAAAAAATAATAGAAAGAAATTTAAGCAAGGAGATAAGAAAAGTAGAACTCAAAGAAATGTCTATAAAAAGAAAGAAAGAAAAGAGACTTAAGAAAGAATAAAGAAAGTAAAGCTGAGGTTGAAAATGATTACAGAAGGAAAGAAAATAAAACACGAATAAATAAATAAGAATTAAGCCAAAAAATGATTATAGAAGGAAAGAGGATAAAAGGAAATAATGCACAAATAAGGAAAGAAGAATTATGGCTGAAAATGGTTACAAAAGAAAGAACGTAAAAGGAAAGAATCTAAGGATGATAATAGAAAATTTGATCCAAATGGAAGGATTAACATCAAAAACATGTGCAACAATTAAAGATAAAAAAATCTTGCAATTTTTTAGTGAAATATATTTGTGCAACAATTAAAGACAATTAAAGTGACCATCCGCCAAGAGAAAGTTCTCACAACAAAGAAACCTTTAAATTTTATTAATGATAAGTTGATTTTTATAATACACTAGATTGCCTCTTTAAATAGGTACGAAATGATGAAAATATTATAAAGAAATGTCTTCTTAACTATTCCTAAACATAACTAAATAGGAAAGACTTGACTTAGAAGGATTTCCTTAATTAATGGATACAAATTAGCCTTAAATTTGAAATCCTTCCAAAAATAACATGATAACTAATAACAATTAATGAAAGAAAGTCAAAAACATAAAATTGCCATCTAACCCTACATTTTTACCCTTTTCAAAAGGAAAATATGTAGATTATTAGGCTTCGTTAAAAACAAGAATGTGAGTCATCCCTACATTTTGGGCTTCAAGCATTATTTTCATATGTTGGGCTTTGTCCATCATTTTGAGCCTAAAGATAAGTAATTAATAATTCCTTAGAATCTCCGACTTTAGTCTGGGCCCCTATGTATCGTGATCAACACGGCGTTTTGTACCGTAGACACTGCGATAGTTAGGACGGACGTATAGTTTTCGTTTTTTTTCCTTGTAAAATAATAATAATAATAATTCCTTAGAATCTCCAACAATAGTCATATTGTCTTGAATGTTCATGATCAACCTTTACAAAGCCTCATTCATGTGCTTAGTTCTCGCTAATCTCCATCAATTTATCAACACCTTATGTCAAAGGTTATTCTAGTTGATTAGAAAGATAATGACAGCCAAAAGATTATACAACATACTTAGCACCACTATTTCAACAATTTGGCTGCGTGATAATTTCTAATTTATCTTGTCTCGTTTCTGATGTGAGCTTGGACTTGACTTTCTAAACTCCTTTTTCTTTCAAAAACTTATACAAAAGATGCAAGTCTAGTTAAGATGTTTAGTTAATGTTCTAACTTTGATGGTTGCCATTTTTTATTTTGTATAAGGTGATGTTTATTAATCAATTTTTATCAAAATCGAAAAAAGAAGATAATTTGAACACATAATCATTTGTCACAAGCCTAGGAATTGAGGAAATATGGTTCAATTAAATATACTAAAAAATAGTCATAACATTTACAAAACTCAGATTTACCACTTAATTGTAAATGATATTATTCTTTTAAATCTTCCATTTCTAACAGTTATTGAAGCTGAAGTTAATACTATAGATCTTTTCAGCTAGCTCCTTTAATATGATATTGGATAAAATATAGTATAGGCATCTTTACGTAAGTTTTCTGAAAACTGTGAGGAGCCACTGTCAATTGAAAATCTTCTGTCCTGGAGATAGAATCGTTTTTGGATCGAACTCAGCTTTCCTTGCCTGAAAGGTTGCCCATTTTGAGCCAAAATTTTTCATCCATCCCTCTTTGTTAGTATAATGGGCAAGATACTGCTTGGCTTCAATGCGGACATTGTCAAGAAACTCCAATATTGCTTTATTTTGATCATCAAGCACCTGCCAACCATCTACTGTACCAGAAACCAGAAGCGCTAGAGTGTAGAATATATCTTCATCAGGTGTAGGCGCAGACATTCTATCATCCCATCTGCAATTTAGTTGAGAAAATAGATATTAGGAATCTTTATATATAACGTACGGTTATAATGTCTTTAAAGAAAATGTATTGTATATACGATCACGCACTTGTTACGGTTCATTGGGTAGAAAAGAAGAGGTCCTGTGGTGATATTTCTTTTAAGAAGAATGTCCCTGATGACACCTGAATCAAACTCTGATACCCTTGATCTCGGTATCATGAGGTTAAGCCATGGATGTGTTTCGTTGTTCAATAGTCCGATGTCCACCCGTGTCAAGAATTGCACATAGGAGATGTCTTTTTCGAACATAAAGCCCTGAATAAAGTTAAGGTCCTTGATGGTGTGCTCCAATTCCTGTGAGAAATGCTCGAAACATGTCAAGTTGTCAACTCATGTTAAGTTGTGAATTAACTAACAAAATATATTCTACCATTTTGTACGACTTCACAGTAATATTTAGGTTAACTTGCAGTAGCACAGTCAGATATGGTTCAAAAGTAAACGACAAAATGTATATTATGCACCACAGGATGATTGATTTGGTACCTTTTTCGCTGCGATTTCTGTGAGATCGCTATAGTGCTTTGCCATCTCTATATAGTAGACAATGCCATGCTCTTTCACCAAGGATAGTATTCTGGGAACATCCGAAGGTGGGAAGAAGGAAGTGCTCCAAGCATTAGGGGTGCCGTTGTCTAATAGAATACCACCTTCTAAATAGTCCACTCCATTTCTTTCTTTTCTTCCACTAATTGCAATTAAACTCTCTTGATCTTTGGTGAAAGCAGAGAATTCCGTATACAACACTCTTGTCCACTTGACCTGTGATTGGAATCATCTCAAAACATATTTTTCATAGTATGTCTTTTCAATTGCTAGAAACATTAAAAGGCAAAGGAAACACTACATGTATTTTCAGGAAAAAAAATCAAGCAATATAAATAAATAATTTTTAAATTACCAATTTAACTTAAATATCATAATCTTAATGATTATTAAAATAACTAAATCTTTTCTCCAGGACTGTACCCTTTTTGGTGCCCGTGCTAGAGCAATCCTTGCCCTCGTGATGACTCCAAACTGCCCTAAACCTCCCAATACTCCGAAAAACAGCTCAGAATTCTTGTTTGCTGAGCAGGTGATCAGCTCTCCTTTACCTGAAACATAACGAAGAAACTTTCATGAACAGTACACTCTTGACATTCGTATAATTTTGGTATTCGTAATAATATAAAATCTTGGACTTCAGGAGAGTAAGCAGCACTCTTTGTTAGGAAATATAACATAAATGGTCCACGTCCTAACTTAGTTTTATAAGTTAAGCTGTATCCATCGTTGACTTTTGAACATTCAGTTGTTTGCGCCGCCATTGGCTTCGTTTTTCCTACTCTCTCGCGTGTATAATTTCTTAATTATTTCTTTTATAATAAAAAAAGTAAAAGAGTTGTTTCTAAGATACTTTACAATTTCCAAATATATTTTTTCTTTGACTTTTATATTTTTCCTTATTTATTTTTTATTAATCTCCTTGTTCATGAATTAAGGATCAGTTTGACCCTTCTCAAAGATTCAGGACATGTTCATATATTTTGCCCATGTCCACACACATGTATCAACATCTAAGGTACGCTAAATTGCAGTAAAACACAGGAGTTATAGTTGTAATTATTAATTTTTAATCCCTAAATTATTAGTATTATCTAATTGTCAACTACTTGTAATTGTGGATGTCTGCATTTCAAAATAGTTCAATTTAGCCCTAACACACAGTGGATATAGGGGAAGAGCATATGGAACGCACCAGTAACAACATCAAGTTCATAGACATTGCTGATTTGAGGTCCGAATCGAAATGTTTGCCCACTGATTCCTGCATTAGAGAGTGTACCACCAACGCTTAGGTGCAAATAGTCGGTCCAAGACACAGGTGCATATCCTTCTTGAAGGGACGCATTTAGGACATCAATCCACAACTGTTCGCCACCAACGTCGGCAAACAAGTGGCTTTTCGACAGCAGTACACCATGGGGGCGGCCGTTATTCATCTTGGTCATGGCCACCACCACTCCGTTCTCGGTCATGTCCTGTCCCCGGAGGGAATGGCCGGCACCCCTAATGGCAATACCGAAAGGATTAGTGCAATTGTAAGAAGATTTTATCAAGCTCGATATATCCTCGATCGATGATGGATATAGCACTGCCTTTGGCTTGTCATGAACAATGTTGCCGTAGTCGGTAGAGGCCAATTCTATTACAGAAGGATCATTGCGAAGCTTGCTTCTCAGTTCAGGTACTTGTGTACACGACAATATGTCTGGTTGGGCTGCAGAAAATAAGAGTTGGGAAATAAACAAGATAACGATCATTTTTGCTTCTTGGATTGGTGCCTTTTGGGTTGTGAAGAAATAAGAAGGGAAACGTAACAAGCGAAGCTGCTGTCTTTACGAGGTGGTGTAGGGTACAGGAAGGGGTTCTTATATATAGCAGAGGATAGGAGTCCTGTACTTGTAATAGAGTTCAAATCCTCTATTCAATATTATGATGTCTTATTGTGTCCAATAAATCTCAGCCATTTATTTATATAAGTCCCGCATGAATCTCGCGTGGATCTCGTAAAATATGGCTGAGATTCTATGAAACAGAATAAAACATAGTAATATTAGACAGAAGATCTTGATTCCTTCTAATATGCCTATTATAGTCGAGAAGGCTAAGGATATTTACAAGTATAGGAATATGTTGGTTTTGTTTTACAACTCTTAACTATTTAGCCAAAACATTGGCATTGGCTTTCATGCGTAAAATCTTGCTTCTTAGTAAGGTAATAAAGGAGTCAAGATTTTTTGTCCATTTTATCTCGTCCTTACCTTGTCCTATAAATTTCGGTCATTTATTTATGTGAATCTCGCGTAGGTCACGCATAAATAGATAGCTGAAATTCATAAGACAGGATAGAAACATGATAAAATGGACAGAGGATCTCGTCCCGTAATAAAGTATCTCATGAAATGTTTTTTTTTTTTGACAAAAGTATCTCATGAAATGTTATTTTTCAAAACATGGATATATTAATATTTTCAAATACAATCAATTTTTATATTTATTACACAAAAAGGTTTCGTAAAATTTATTAAATTATTTTTTAGAGACTTCATTTGTTGAAAAATTCGTGAATCGAAAACAAGAGAAAAGTTCGTAGAATTTGCTATAAAAAGGATAAATTAATTTTAAAATTTTGCAATACTAACATAAAATTATCAATAATAATAATAAAATACTCAAAATTTAAGTTGTTTGCAAAATTAATTCATTTTTAACTCCTTAATAAACGATGCTGATATGACATGCTACTTCAATAAAATCCAGACATGTAAATTTGTACGTCAATAATTTTATTAAAATAAACTTAATATGTAATCCTAATTTTTAATGGAAAAATAAGAGAGATTAATATTACTTATGTTATAAGGATTATAACATAAGTAAAACTAATATAAAAATAAATATTAAAATATATTTAAAAAAAGGTCAAATAATAGATAAATGTGAAGATGTATTTTTGAGTATTGTGAAAATTATGTGTAAAATATAAGGACAAAAGAGACTAAAAAATAGATTCATTAATTAATCTGAAAATTCTAACCAAAAAAATCATTTGAAAAGTTCTAAATTTGAACTTCTTAAAATGTTGCATTTGAACTACCAAAAAAGTCAAATATATTAAAATATATATTTTTAATTTACTGTGAAATACTTATTTTTTAAGAAAAAATTTGTGACAGAAAAAGTGCACGATAAAAATCTCTCATATTTTCTTGTTGTTTACGGAAAAGACTCGAAATATCGATAAACATAATTATGTAATCGATCGTTGTACCATTTACTTTTGCATATATACATTAATAAATCAATCATCAAACGTTTAGAAACCAATATTATTTGAAGCTTCTTATATTATATTAACTGGACGGAGTCATGCTTTGAGGGAGGGGGGCATACATGGTTCCCTTTTTTAAATATATATTTTTTAAATTACTTATATAATTAAAATTTTTAAAATTACAAATATAAGTAATTTTTTTAAAATATTTTTGTATTTAAATGTTGGCTTTCGGCCTCTCCTTACAGTTGAGTCTGGGACTAAGGAGGGTTGGTTATCATTTTGACTTCTGGCCGTCTTTTCCTCTTTCATCACACCCCAACCGTCATTAACTAAATTTTGTCCATTAATTACGACTACCTCAAACAATCCAATCTATTTTTTTAAATTAAAAATTAAAAATTCATTGTACAATAACCCGTTGACTTAGTTGGAGCATAAGTGCCCCTAACATGCTCCATCGCATCAACTAAAGACCAGATGAACATCAACAAGGGGATCCATATTTCATTACTGTTCGAATTCTTTCCGATTCTTCATCCACAGTTTGCCCTTTTCTGATCTCACTCCATTCTTTTACAGTGCCCTAAGGTGTTAGGAAGGCCTAACTCAACTCTAAAAGTTAGCTAAAGAGCAGGAGGTTTGTACATTATTATAAATTATTGAATGCTCTTATAGTTGTCCGATGTGGGATTTCTGACACACCTCCTTCAGTCCAGAGCAAGATTGGACATTTGATGGACATATTAGATAAAGGGACATAATCGGGCACCACTCCAAACTATCGAGACAAATTGACTCTGATATCATGTTAGAAAGGCCTAATTCACTCCCAAAAGCTAGCTCAAGGATTAGAAAAAGAAATATAAGTAATTGAGCTATATTCATATGTACAAATCATAAAGTGTAGGTTGCATTTACATTTATCCGCCTTTCACACAACGCAGAGATTAGGATGTTTAAAAGAAATATAAAGATTAAAGAAAACGGTTCAGAGCTAACAAATTTTGTAGTTAAATGAAGAATAGTTGCACTTAACTCGTTCAGCTCATTTAGTCACGCTACGGTACTGATACGTTGAACCGGATGTACAAGCTGACTTTGTTTATATGAAGATAGTGTACAATGTATGTTAATACCTAAGACCAACGCGAAAATGACAGGTCAATTGAGAATAATTATACGAAGCACGAGTTTGACTCCTGAACCCACATTGCAAAGAATTAAAGAATGCCGTCCTTTTGTATAGAAATTAAATAGAAAAGGGATTTTGTTAAAATATTAGAGTTCATGATAGATTAAAGAACTGTGTAGCTGTTGAAAAATGACCAATTCATCATTATGTGATTTTACTTTATGTAACAATTAAAAGACCGACTTTATCTATGATTTGGATATATGCAAACATAGATACAATCGTAATCGAAATTATATCAGTCAATTGGTTAATTTCTATTAGATTATGAGACTTATGTAACTAAAAATAAGTTTTCTAACCAAGATGCTGAATAAAAATGGTAAATTTTTTAGATATAATTTTGTTATATGTTATTATATGTGTATTATTTTTAACCTTTTCTAGTTAATAAAGTACAAAATTTTCTATAAAGAGAAATTTTAAATTTAGTATAATGTATATTGTTGGTTCTTAATGGTACCTAAAAGGATGGTTAAATAGGTATTGGTAAATTTAAATAATTATTTCTTATTTAATGAATATAAAAAATCAATATATGATAAAAATAGGTTATTGTAAATCAACACTACAACAGTACAAAGATCTTTGGCCACGTTTTCAAATCATCAGCGAAAGGTATATTCGTGGCAGAATGTCAAATTTTTGCGACATTTTATTTTTTGACGAATTCCACAAATTGTCGCAAAACAATTAACATTTAGTGACAAGTTGCTTAATTCGTCGCCAGTTCTGGAGCATTTTATGACGATTCACCGTAATAGTAACTAAAAGTATTATTTTTTATGATGAATTAAAAAATTGTCACCAAAAATTAATATTAAAGATTTTGATTTTATATCTTATGAATTTCTTTGGAAAATTTTGATGAATTTTTTTTGTGATAGTGTTCTTAAAAATAATAATGTTAAAAAGATAATTTTTAATGATAAGTGTGCTTAATAATCCTAAGGCTAATTATAATTGACATTTATATGATTTTTTATATTTTTTCATTTACCTTCTTTATAAATTTGTTTAAATAACTAATGCATTCAAATCCTATAAATTTATTTAAATATATGAATTTTTATACACAAATGATTCTTTAATGACGCCTATTGTATATAGTACTACACCTCGGTCCATTCATACAAAAATTTCATGAAAATATAATGGAGCATCTAAACATTGTAAAATGTTTTCAAAGTTTTAAACATATTGTTGCAAAACATATACATGGTAGTTAATTTAAAATTTAAAAAATAAATATTTTTTGGGCATAAAAAGATAAACATATCTAACATTTTAATGTTAATAAGATCAAAATACCATAAATTTAAGTTGACTATTGTTCTTAATCATTAATATTTATTAACAATAAAATAATAATACATATAAATATTGAAATATGGTAAGCAATATAATATAATGATATATAGTAAATACTATAAAATGTTAATTAGAAGTTTAACAATTATTACAGAAAAAATAATAAATAAAGTTTCATGCCTAATATTCTATTGAAAAGGAAAAGAAATAATTATTCTTTTGATTCCAAGTGACATTAGATTCGGTAGAAAAGGTAAAGGGGTTTTCAATGTTTGGATTCCTAGGAAGGCTCCTTACACGTTCCAACCCATCAATTGGAACAGTTAAATATCTTCCCTTCGAGTCTGGGTTGTTGATACTCTCTTCCAACAACTTCTTTGCTTTAGCTAAATTTACAAAAGATGCAATCAACAATTTCCTAGATGCAATATAGATGACTGTATTAGATGGACCGCACTTACCATATTGGATACAATATGGATGATGACATTAGTTGACGTAGTTTAAGAAAGAGTAATATTTAAAAAGCTTTGTTTGATTTCTTTTTGGGCATAAGTGAGCACGTACACACAGATTCGCCCGCACATGGTCACGCACATACAGACACATATATATTCTTTTTCATCCTTTTTGCACTAAAACCATATTCTTGTTTACATTACTAGTATTAAAGTTAGGATGATCTTTATTAAGCTTGGTCCGTTTGTTCACTACAACAAAAATAACATACAGTAACACTTTTGATAATATGTTATAAAATACCTATCTACTGTAACATTATATCTTAAAATGTTATGATTCTTAATTTGATAAGTAACACTTTATGATTTTATAACATATAATTTATC
>JANKOD010000002.1:23836854-23849297 GCA_026284645.1 Erythroxylum acuminatum
AAGTGGTTAATCATGGTATTCCCCAAAGTGTTATTGACCAAATGGTTGATGGGGTACGATCGTTTAACCAACAGGATGTTGAGGTCAAAAAGACGTTCTACACCCGAGATCTGAATGGTAAAGTGGGATTCAACTCCAACTTTGACTTGTACAAATCGAGATATGCGAACTGGAGGGACACACTGTTCTTTCCCAAGCTAGGATTAAACAATCTTGATCCTGAGGAATTTCCCGCCACATGCAGGTACGTGTTGCTAAAACTCATACTGCTTCTTTATCCGATCACCAGTCAAGTTGATTCGGCTGAGTCAAAGATAATATGCATATGGATTCTTATGCTTATTCCTCTGCTGCTGTTCTGTGTTTTATGGGACTTGTAATCTTTTCTAGAGAGGTGACAATAGAGTACTTAAAACACATCAAGAACTTGGCAAACACTTTGTTTGAGATGTTGTCGGAGGCACTTGGCCTCTCAGCAGATCACCTGGGATCAATAGCCTGTACTGAAGACTGCAGTCTAGTTTGCCATTACTATCCAGCATGCCCTGAGCCAGACCTGACTTTAGGGGCCAGCCAACATACAGATACTGGACTCTTAACTCTTCTTGTTCAAAACCATCTCTCTGGTCTCCAGGTGCTCCATGAAGGTCAATGGGTTGATGTACCATGCATCCCAGGTTCCGTGGTAGTGAATGTTGGGGACCTTCTCCAGGTTTGTATTGGCTTCTCCATTTTACCGTCTTTCTTTATATACCGAGTTTTAAGGTTCCGTTAAAATCTAAACTCCGCTGGTGGAGAAGATTTATCCAACCTATTCCAAATCTTTTTCTTTTTCGTATATGGAAAGCAACTTCCATACTCAAAACTTCTAACATGTTCTTTTCTATCTTTTCGTTCTTGTTTTCAGATTCTGTCAAATGACATGTTTAAGAGCGTAGAACACAGAGTAGTTTCCAATCTTGTTGGGCCTAGAATATCAGTAGTGTGCTTCTTTAGGGGATGCTCCTCCAAACCATTGACCTATCGCCCAATTCAAGAATTAACAACCGAGCACAACCCACCTCGTTACAAAGATTTTATCTCGACTGAATATATCACCAGATACCGCTCAAGGCCACTCCATGATATATCTATTCTCAAGTACTACAAGATATGAACAAATAGTGAATGATCTTCATAATCCAAGAGATCTGAAACTTCGTTATCTCAGGGTGTGTTTAGTTGGATGTTAATTAATAGAATTAGATATAATGGAATGGAATGTAATATAGTGAAAAGTCGTTTAGGAGGGATGGAAGGGTCCATAATGTAATGTAATAAAATGTTGTTTGAAATATGGATGGAATAGAATATAACGTATAATAAATAACTATTATACCCTTATATAATATTCTCACACAACCTAAAACCGAATAAGCACAAACACTCAATTGATATGGTTTTAAAACAACAACAACCTGTGACTTACGGACAAATAATTAAAGTCGCGGTTGACTTGAACAATAAATTTTTAAATATATTTTCTATTTTTCATTAATAAAAATTTTATTATTTTATTATTGATTATATAAAAATATTATTACAGATTATTTAATAAATTTTATTATATTAAATGTTATTCTATTTTATTTGATTTATATTTAAAAATAATTTATTTATATTTTTATTTATATAGAAATATATTTGTGACTTATCAAAAACATGTCACAGTAATATGACATACAATTAAAGAATAAGTTTTTATATATTTTTTATTTTTTATTAATAAAAATTTTATTATTAATTATATACAATTTATTGTTAATTATATAAAAATATTATTGTGTTGTGTTAGTTGTTATTAGGGTAGGGTAAGAAATAATTGGTATTTTGAAAATTATTGAGGGTATATTAGGTAGTATATATTTATTAGTTTACGTTTCATCCTAAACTTTCCGAATTGGAGGTTTCTCATTTTTACTGTTTAGGATGAAATGAAACGTAACATGAAACCCTCAGTCTCATTCTATTATAAAACTCTCAAGAGGCCCTAACTAGTAGGAAACTTAGATTGGAGTAGAGATCATTGCATGGTGTCTCTAAACATAGAGTATATTTACTTATTGTTGCATATGATAGGCAGGTTAACTCGTGTTTTATATTTAAGTTATTTGGTGAGGTGGTTCTATAATCCTCTTTCATCTTCGATTAGTTAGCTTCTTAGTTACTATTTGTTGTTCTGGCAATCGTTTTGGCAAGTTCGTTGAGATTCAGTTTGATGCGAATGGTAGAATTTTTGGTGCTGGAATTAGAACTTATCTTCTAGAGCAATCTCGTGTAGTTCATATTAGAGATCCTAAAAGAAATTATCACTGTTTTTATCAACTTTGTGCATCTGGAAGTGTAATTTCCCACTTTCTCACCCCTACACTCAAGACTTGCCAAATATTGTTTCCATTTTTGTTGTGGTGATGAGTATTTGAATTGGGGTGCATGTGCATGCCTAATGTGTAGTTGTTTCTCTATGTGTGCTTATCTAATTTGCCCAAGATAATTGAATTTCAAGTCTATTGATGCTATAATTTGGACTGTCTCAATATGTGTAGGATGTAGAGAACTACTAGTTGGATCATCCAAGCCACTTTCATTGCTTAAATCAAAGTAAGACCTGTGAATTAGATGGGGTGTGTAATGCAAAGGAATACTTAAAGACAAGGAGGCAGTGACGGATCCAGGGGGGGCTAGCAGGGGCTATAGCCCCCCCAAGATTAAAATTTTTTTAGAATATATACATATATATAGTTCCTTGCCCCTACAAAAAATTTGTAGTTTAAGTTCTTGCCCCCCCAAGACTAAAATTCTGGATCCGTCACTGCAAGGAGGGCAATGGATACTGTTGGTATCAATGATGAAGATCATGTTTGCCAATATTAAATCAATCGCACAGAGTTCCCACTTCTCTGAATCATCACTGTTCTTCATTTCTATTTGAATCTTTATGTTTTCTTATGAATCCATTATCAGGAACCTATTTTTTGGACATTGGCTGCAATTTTGCATCTTGGGAATATAGAATTCTCTCTTGGAAAGCAGCACGATTCTTCAGTTCTGAAGGATCATAAATCCAGCTTTCATCTTGAGATGGCTGCCAATCTTTTTATGTAGGTTCTCCTATTCAGTAATTTGTACTAGTAACTTTGAAGAAATCATTGATAACCACACTGTTGCATTTAGTTTTGATATCAATATTGCTCAACCATTTATACTTTATATTGACAAAATGCATGACTCAAAGTCTAAGCATAGGGATTGCACCTCTTTCTATCAGTGTAAGAATGTAAAGCGTGAATGCCAGATTGTTATTGTTGAACTTGTTGAAGATGTTTTGTATGATTGTCTTATGATTTGTGGGTATGATTGTCTTTTCTTTTTTTTTTCCTTTTTAGAAAGATAAAAATTCTGATGAGTAGCCCGACGCTGTTAAAGTTTGAAAGATATCACAATAAAAGATATGGAAGTTAGGGTCAAATTAGTTTGTTTTTTAAATTAATTGACTAAATTTTCAAATTCTATCTTAATATGCAAAATAAACTTTAAGAAGAGGAAGAAAAATAAAGAAAATATTTTATCTGCACCTCTACCACTCGTTAAGCATTTTGGTTTTATCTTAGAAAGAAACTCAATTTATTCACAAGATTTAGGTGTCAAAGGGATAACATCTAAGTCCCAAGAAATAAGTCAAATTTGAGCTGAAGTTGAGACTACAAAGAAACGTGCAAATAATTTAGACGATGAAGTTGCAAGACTTGCTGAAATTAAAAAAAAAACATAAAATGAAAAGATTCAGAAGATTCAACCTTAAGATGCGGCTATTGAAAAGCAAGCTACCAAAATGAAACAAATTGCAGTTGTTTTTACACATTTGGCAAATATTGGGGTAATTCATGCTTCTGGCTCAATTGGAGATCTATCAAGTAGCGCAACATCAAATACTCCAACTAGTTATGTGAGTTTATAAATTTATAAAATCTAGAATAATTAGTATTACTTCTTATCATTATCATTAAATTATTATAAAATGTTATTACTAAAGTTATAGCTTAATATTTTATAAACTAATTAATTGATTATATTGTTATTTATTTTATAGGAAATAAATCAATAGTCACTTCATCTAGAAGAATAGTTGGGAAATTTACCTAAGAAAGTTTTAGATTAAATTAGTACATATTAGTTTGGGATAACTGTAATAAATATAATTGTCTTGGATATTAAAATTTTCAAATTTATATAATAGAAATTACAATTTTTTACATTTTGGCAATTTTATATATCTTATATAAATATGTATATAATTTATATATATAAATTATTTGCTTATGTGACAATATCTTGGCACTAAAAATCGTATCATTTGTGACAACTTCTATTTTATGGCCATCAATGAAAATTTATTTATTAATTAAGCAATTAAATTGTTAAATTTAATAATATAATTTGTCACAAACACAAACACATTAGTGATAAATTTATTGTAATATATAATCTTTATTTGGTGACAACATTATTGTGACATATAACTTTCATACTTGTGACGAAATCTGTTAAACAATATAGTCACTGATGTACATTTCTTTTATCACTAATGCAATTCTACTGTTGAATTGATAATTTTATTTATGACAATAATAAACAGATTAGTGACAATATTTTTTTGTAAGAACAATTTTTCATTTTTGTGACAAAATGATGTTCGCACTTTTTTCTTAAAATATTAGTGATTAAGAAGTAATGAGCACTGATAAAAAAAGCAAGAGTAACAAATATTTTATCACTATTTTCAATTATTTTAGCAACTATGATGTTGTCATAATAAATAAAATACTGTTACGACTTTATTCCTTACTTCTTTATATTGTTTGTGTCAACAAATTTATCATAAATATGTAAAATTTCTGTAACTAACAGTTTTGTCAAAAATATGTAAAACGATTTGTATTTTATTATTCAAGTTATTCAATTATTAGATTCTGATTAAAAATCATAAAATTTTTATTTTTCTGCTATATATCCGTCCTTCGATTATGGTTGGTTTCTATGGCGTGACCATGACAACCAAGTTGGAGGTTAATTATCTAAAAAATAAAATTAGACATTGCAGTTGTAAACAATAATGGACTAGAGGAATAGAGACAAGAGAGTTTGTGGAGACTGGGGACATAATCCTTTGTCTCATTACCCCTGTCTCGTTCCATCTTAGCTATCTATTTATACAAGACTCATATAAGCAGATGACTAAGATGAAATGAGACAAAATTAGGACCGGGCTAATATGACAGAGGATCTGAGGGGTGGAGATTGGGGCGACATCATCAGAACTAGGTTACAGTAGATTAGCTTGTATCCAAAACATCATGGTTTTTGAACTTTGAACTGGGTTATTGTGTCAAATCTTGGATGGGTTATCCAGATCGACTACGAGCTACTAGTCCGACCAAGGTTATTTGTCCTTCCCTACTCTAGTCCCACCAACCAACAAATCACATGCAGCCTATTATGTACCTGACCTCCTAACATTATTAGCTAAAATGGGAATCATTAAGTGTGCCATGCCAGAGAGACACAAATTGACGGACTTGAACCTGAATTTCAACGGGTTGGTGGGGACATGACAGCCATTCAATGCCTCAACTTTTGACAATTACAAGTAACTTTAGATCACTATTATGCATAATTTTAACACCAAGTCATTGGATCCAATCCACCACCAGACAACTCCGGCTTAGAAGGAGAAAAGGTCTATAGTCACGGTTCATTAGTCTGTTCTGCCGCACTATCTTTTGAGGTTAAAGACAAATTTTGGTGGTTTTCATTTTTCCAGTTAGTACTAAGAACGAAATTTCTTTGCCAAAAGTACTATGTAATATGTAAGGTTCAAATGATTTAGTCCCAATAATGAAAAATTACACATTGCTTACTGATTAGTTAGAAGAATTGAGCCCAGTAGTACAACTAACTCTCGCGAGAAGGTTGTTAAGTACAAGAATTTTAGGTTCGAGTCTTGAAAGCGACAGTGTCAAAGTTTCATTCAATATAGTGACTCCATGTATATACCGAACACTAGAACTGTCTTTTTGAAAAGCATGGTGAGATTAAACCATGATTTACCTTCCCCATTACTCTGTCCGCCGAAGTGTGGGGGTGTTTGAAGTGGGCAATTCTACCCTTTGAGTGCAAGTTAAAAGAAAATTGCAAAATCTAAATACTAGAAGATGAAATTAAGAAAAAAAAGAAAAAAATATAGAATTTTGCCCATGTAGATACAATCTAATATATAACTCATCTAATTATAAGTAAACACTCTGCTCTGTAGATATTACCAGAAACAGAAAATAAGTGTTAACTTTACTTGCCAGCATTAGCTAGAACAATACTTTGAGAAGGTGCTGCTGGGGTTTTATGCCAAACAAGGTAAATGGAAACAGAAGCAACTAAGAGGACCACACCCGTGACACCACACACCAAGCTGGCCACCAGCAGCACGTGCCTAGCGTCATTTGCCTTGCCACCACCGGCGTCAACGCTCCTCCACCATAACGTGTCGTTGGAGTTTAGTGCTCTCGGAAACGCCACGTTGGACGACGAGGATGTTGCTTTTCCAAAGAAGGCTTTCATTTCGGGAGACAAATTCTCTCCCGACGGTGGACTGCTCTGGTAGTCCAGACCATGATACGACGGCCGCAGCTCTCGAGCTATACAGTCTCCCACGATCATCATCGCTAAAGACAAATACATAACAATCAGTTTCGCCATTTTGATATGTTTGTAGACAGCTAAACGTCAATATATATAGCAGCTGAAGGAGCTCTATATAAACGTCGTAGTTTGGATGATAACGATGTCGTCCCCAGTTGTTTCGTTGTTTATGCCTGTGGAGAGAGAGCGCGTGATTTCTTGTCGGGAGCAGTTGTAGGGACCAGCACTTTTAACCGTAGAACTCCTCTTCTCCACAGTCCACACTGCTTTCCTAGACCTGTACTATAAATAGTAATTAAGTTCAACTAACTAAGGTTTTAATCATCGTAAAAGCTACATAAAGTGATAATTTACTAAGATTTTAATGAAATGGACTGATTGTATGCATACTCATGTACCTGAGATGTGAATATTTCGGCTTTTCCTGTTGCTTTAGCTTCTTTCTAATGGCATTAGATTCAAAGTAAGATGGGGACTTTGGTGCTTTTGTGGAACCAATATAATAGTCATAGGCTTTGTAAGGTTTAAAGTGAGCCTTCTAACCTTTGGCATCTTCGCCTTTGTCCCTTCATTATATCGTTAATTTGAGACAGACTTATTTTATCTACCTTGCTAAACCTCGATAGAGAATTGTACCAAACCTTTTTTGTAGACTCTATAGCAAGTTTAAACAATTGAAGACTGCTTCGGGGCACACTTTGCAAGCAACAAACATAGTCCACGAGATTCAATGTCCTTATTCGAAGTTACACTTTTAAGAAGGGAAAGAAAAGACATCAACCACTATAGAGAATCATTTAAATGGATAAACCCCGTATATTTAAAGAGCTTTAGGTGAAAGGCACAAAAATACATAACCTTGGAAGAAGCATAATTGGTTATAAAGCTATCAAAACACATACCTCATTATATAGAAATGGAGCATTACACATTATTCATCAAAAGTTTTCAAAGCATACAAAGTAAGGGTATTCATCAAACCTATAACATATAAAATTGAGCAATTACATGGGTTTGAGTAAAAAAAATAAATGCACAAAGACTTTGTTGCTTCTTTGCACGGGAAATAAGTATTGGGCATGTTTAGGAAGCTTAATCTATTTATAGTAGCTAAACTTTGATTGGCTGATAACCATAATAGAAAGGAAGCCTGAGGAGCCATGTTTCAACTCCATACCACCCTATGCCATTCTTTAATTTCACCTATTGTCCTAAACAATTCCTTGTATGATTTATTACTGAATTTACTAGATGAATTCCTAAGCCATTAATACATGTCCTCCTCTCCATATGGGGATAATATTAAGGTATAATATTCTCCGATCAATAAAGATATCACACCATTGATTTGAATCAATCACTGCTTTGACATTAGCATAAAACACTTTTTAAAGAATACCCATCTTTTAATGTTGTAGAAAAATTATATCCAAATTTGTTTAAATAGTGCAATTTAGATTTACTGTTTCGTAATGCTTTTGAATTTTCCAAACACATAAGATGCTCTTATGCTTTAATTAGTAATAAGAGTCTTATTCCTTTTATAACTATTCGCTTTGATATGTAGGCTCCTACTCTAACGTCTTCCTCATCTGGTTGTAGATGGTTTCACCTTTAAAGACAGTTGTACTAGGATGACATAGTTTTACTTATTGTGAGCTAAGAATAAGGTTTTTTCTTGTTTTATATCTTTACATAAAATCATTGGCACACAATTTGATGCTAAGGTTAAGATTTTGAGGACTGATAATGGCGCATAGGACATGAAAGGTAATTTTCGTGACTATCTTGACTCGTATGAAATACTGGACCAGAATAATTGTGCTAATACAAGTGCCCAAAATGGAGTTTCTAAATGGAAGAATAAGCACTTATTAGAAGTGGCTAGACCCCTCATGTTCACTATGAATGCCCCAAAAGTGTACTAGGGTGATGTAGTACTTTTCGTTTCATTTCTTATTAATAAACGACTCTAAAAAGATTAGACTTTAAAATTCTTTAGGAAATGTTGCAAGGTACAATTCTTACACTATGCCTCCTAAATTTTTTGAATGTGTATATTTTGTTCACAAGAAAATGCAGGGAAATTAGATCCTCGTGCTCTTAAATATGCATTTGTTGGGAACTCTACAACTAAAAAAGGTTATAAATGTTATCATCCACCAACTTGATTTTTTTTAAGTACGGATGTCACATTTAAGGAATTAGAGCCCTACTTTTCTTCGTCCTAATCAACTTTTAAAGGGGAGAATAAGGAAGAAGAGGACTCACCAAATTAGTGTGCCTATGCAGATTTTTTAATCCAGTCATTGATAATGAGCGTGAAAAACCTAAAGATGAAAAGTTTAATAAGTCAGATTTGAAATCATATGCTTGAATAAAACATGTAGATAAATTTATTGAGCATGTTATACCTAGTTAAATGTCATCTTTAAATTTAGCTCCTGTGAAATCATCCAATGAGTCTCCTTTATCTCTTAAGCATTTTGATTCTGATTCTCCTACTATCAATTTTGATGTTATTAGAAAAGGTGTTCACGCTTGCCCTAAACACCCTATATCTAACTTTAACCTATGTCTAACTTTCTTTCATTTGATTCACTATCTCCTTCCTATAAAGCCTTTGTATTGTTGTCGTCTTCTATTTCTATCCCATAGGATTGGTAGGAAACTCTTAGTGAACCCAAATGAAAAGAAGCCATGGTTAATGAGATGAACTCGTGGAATTAGGCAAGGGGACCCATTATCGCCTTACATCTTTGTCTTGTGCATGGAGAGATTGGGGCCTTTAATTGATATCGCAGTGGCTCAGGCAATTGGAAACTGATAAAGCTAAGTCGGAGTAAGCCTGGGCTATCTCATTTGTTCTTTGCCGACGATCTCATCCTTTTTTCTGAGATTAAAGACGATCAGATTGGTTTCATCCAGGAGACGTTGGATGCCTTCTGCATGGATTTAGGGTATAAAGTAAGCAAGGAGAAGACCCAGCTTTTTTGTTCCAAAAATGTTTCTCATCCCCTAACTCGATCCGTTAGTAGGAAAATGAGTTTTCAACTTGCAAATCATCTTAGAAAGTATCTGGGTGTGTTGCTTATTCATGAGCGTACCTCTAGGAAAACATACCAGTATATTATTGATAAGGTCCAACAGTGGCTTGAAGGTTAGAGAGCTCAACATCTTTCTTTAGCAGGCAGAGTAACCTTAATTCAATCAGTACTTTCAACATTGCCCATTTATACTATGCAAACGATTAGACTTCCCTGACAGTTGTGTGATGATTTGGAGAAGATTGCGCGTTCTTTCTTATGGGGTTCCAATCCCAATCAAAGGAAGTCTAGCTTGGTAATTAGTTGGGATAACATCTGTCAACCCAATAACCTAAGGGGTCTTGGTCTCAGAAGAATTTGTGCTACTAATGATGTCGTTCTCTCCAGACTTGGTTGGTTTTTGATTACTAAACATGATGCTTTATGAGTTCGGGTTCTTAAAGCCCAGTACAAGTTTGATGTGAATAGTATGCCACCCATTCTTGACTCTACTGGGGGATCGATGGTTTCGAGAAGCATTGCCTCTGTGTGGAGATAGCGACTTGACTATAGATACCTCTTGCCCAAGATGTGGAGATAGCGAGACGAATCTTCATGTGGTAAGGGATTGATCAAGAGCTCGCAACTTTTGGTTGGCATTTCCTATGACAATAATCAATGATAGTTTCTTTACTCTGAGCAGACTAGATTGGCTAAAAAGTAATTTGCAAAATAAGCATGAAGTGCATGGCTTCGATTGGCCAATTATTTTTGGCACGTCGTATTGGTTTCTTTGGTTTTGGCGTAATAAAAGCATCTTTAATGGTCAATTCTTATGGGCAGACAATCCTCCGCTAATTGTTCTTGATTATGCGTCCTAGATTTATAAGGCTAAGGACTTGGTTGGATGTACTTTAGTAATGCTAGATTCTCGGGTGGAGATAGTTGATAGGTTGGGTTAGCCCTCCTTCAGGTTGGGTTCAATTGAACACCGATGGGGCTTATAAATCTTCCTCATCTCGTGCTTCAGTTGGTGGTGTTCTTCGTGATAGTTCTGGGACTTGATTAGATGGTTTCACTCATAATATTGGTTTTTGTACGTCTGTTTGTGCATAGCTATGGGGTGCATTTCCGGGATTGCTTCTTGCTTGGGACCTTGGGTACAGGCGAGTTAAATTGAAGATAGATTCATTGGTTGTCATCAGCATCCTTTCATCATTGGGGAATAGGAGGCAAGAGCTGAACTCTTTGGTGATGGGGATTCAAAATCTGCTTACTAAAGATTGGAATATCAAGCTTCATCATGTTTTTCGCGAAGGCAACAGACTTGCGGATTGGTTAGCTAACTATGTTGAATCTTTTGAAAATAGAGTATTTTTTCTTCAATCACTTTCTATGGGTTGTTCTGGTATCCTTTTAGAGGATATAGCTGGGATCTCTTTCCCTCAGATGGTTGCTTAGTGCTACTGGTTCATTCTCCTTTTGATCAAAAAAAAAGAGACCAGTAGGCTACAAATGGGTGTTCATTATTGAGCATAAGGCCAATGGAACTGTTGATAGATTTAAGGCATGATTGGTGGCAAAGGGGTTCATCCAAACCTATGGTATTAATTGTCAAGAGACATTTGCTCTAGTGGCAAAGACTAACATGATTAGAATTATTTTGCTTTATGCATCTAATCTCGGCTAGGATTTAAAATAACTTGATTTTTAAAATGCATTTTTACATAGGGAGTTGAAAGAAGAAGTTTGTATGAAATTTTCCCTTTGATTTAACACTAAAAAAATGAAGGAAGGGTCTGTCAATTAAAAAAGGCACTATATGGCTTAAAGTAGTCTCTTAAGGCATGGTTTGATAGGTTTTTTTTTTAAAGAAGGAAACTTCATTAATAACCATTGTCAGCAGCTAAGGCTGAAGAAATACAAATAGGGAAAGATAAATTTCAATAAATAAGACCTGACATAGAACTAGCATGTCTCACAAGAGAGTGAGCTGCACAATTCGTAGATCTTTTACAAAAACGAAAATGAATATCATTAATGGAATGACAAAGAAATAAGCAATCATTAATAATCAAATCTACGTCAGACCGATTGCGACTAATTGAGATAAGGCTCTGAATAACCAATTGCGAATCTGATTCAATAATAACAGAATGTAAGTTTTTCTTTTTAACCCAGCTTAAAGCCCCACGAATACCCATAGCTTCTGTTGTAGATGGATCCAAAACCCCTGAAAAAATATTACTACTAGCAACTATACAATCGCCATTACTATTGCGAACAACGAAACCAGCCTCAGTCTTTCTAGACTCCTTGAAAATAACAGCATCTGTGTTGATTTTAAGGTAGCCATCTGATGGTTTTTGCCACAAAATAAGGGCGGAAAGGGCGTTGTTTAACGCTACAGGTTGGCGTCTCCTAGCAATAGTCCAATTCCTCAACATCGATCAGGCAAGAAAAAGAATAGCTTGGGCTGAATGCTTAAGGCCATGCCAAACCAAATCATTCCTATTTTTCCACAAAGCCTAACAAATGGAAATAGCCAAACACAAATCATCACCAGTATAAGTATGTGTGACAAATGAAAACCAAGCAGGCAGCACAACAGAGTTAGAATGAAATAAACCCAATTGAGAATGTGACCACACCTCTCTAGCACAACTGCACTCAAATAAAATA
>JANKOD010000002.1:23849397-23865303 GCA_026284645.1 Erythroxylum acuminatum
CTGACGTCCGTACCCCACCAGAAAGGATTAAACACCATCTCAACCTTCTTACACACACCCATCGGCAACCTAAACACAGTCATAGCATAGTTAGGAAGAGACTGAGCAACAGATTTCAGAAGGACTTCTTTGCCAGCCCGAGAAAGAAATGTCCTATTCCAACCATGCACCCGCTTCCATAACTTCTTCTCAATAAAAGAGAAAATGTCCTTCTTATCCCTTCCAATAAAAGAAGGTAAACCCAAATAAGCAGCATCCATAGAGCCTGATTCAACAGAAAGACAGGAAGAAATTACATTCCTCTGATGGCTTGAGGTGTTGGAGCTGAATCTAATAGAAGACTTGTTGAAGTTCACGAGCTGACCCGAATCCAGTTCATAAGTATGTAAAATGTCCTTAATGGCTTCAGCCTCCTAAAGATTAGCAGAGAAGAAAAGATAACTATCATCAGCAAAGAAAAGATGTGAGACAGAAGGAGCACCTGTAGCAACCTTACATCCATGAATAGCTCCTCGACTCTCATATGATCGGATCATAGATGAAAGTCCCTCCGCACATAATATAAACAAATAAGGCGATAGAGGATCACCCTGTCTCAGTCCTCGCTCAGGATAAATAGGCCCTAGCAATTTATCTTCAGGAGTCACATAATAGTGAGCAGAACAAACACATAATTTGACTAATCTAACCCATTGTATATGGAAACCCAAACGGATTAGCACTTCCTCTAAATAATGCCACTCAATCCTATCATACGCCTTACTTATATCAAGCTTAAGAACAACTTTACCTTTAGCCCCCTGAGTCTTCCTTTTAAGGAAATGGTTAATCTCGTAAGCCACAAGGAAATTATCATATATAAGTCTATTTGGAACAAAAGCACTTTAGTTTTTCGAGATCAAACCAGGGAAGATTTGCTTCAATCTATTGGCAATCATCTTCATTATTACTTTATACAAAGTGTTGCATAAAGCAATTGGCCTCAAATCTGCCAAAGTCTTTAACGAACTCTTCTTTGGAATTAAAACAATGGTTGTCTTATTCAAATCTTCAGGCAGATAACAGCTATGAAGAAAATGAAAGTAGTCTCGAATTACGTCCTCCCATACAATTTTCCAACAATTCTGGTAGAATGTCATGTTCATCCCATCCATGCTAAGAGCTTTATCAGGATGAAGACTAAAAACTGTACATTTTATCTCCTCTGTCATATAAGGCTTTAACGAAATATCATTATGAGTTTTAGAAACTTTTGGCACAAGAGTAGCAGCAACATTACCTGTACTTGCTTGAGTTGCTGTAAAAAGATCCTTAAAGTAATCTGCAACAATATCAGCCAAACCAGAATTCCAATCCCTAGTCACTCCTGTGGAATCTTTTAATTGAGTGATATGATTTTTCCTCCTCCGCTTAGAAGCAACCGCATGAAACATTTTTTAATTTGAATCCCCATCTTGAAGCCACAACATTTTAGATCTTTGTTGCCAGAAGATTTTCTGCTATGGAAGTGTTTCGTGATATTGTTCTTGAAACCGACAAAAATCAACTTCAAACAGTCCACCCTATCCCTTACGAGCCCGCTTCATATCAGCCTTTAAATTAGCGAGCTTCTCCTTGAATTACCCTGTTATCTCCTTCCCCCAACTTGCTAGAGTGTCACTGCAAACTTTCAACTTGTCCCGCAAAGGAAGTCCATTATTTTGACGCCAGACCTCTTCGACCACAGAGAGAAATTGGGAGTCCTTTAACCAAGCATTTTCAAACTTGAATCTTTTAACGCCCACTTGAAATGAAACAGCCATAGGATCCAGAAAAATGGGAGAATGATCAAAAGAAGTTACATCCAAATTGCTCACCTTATAATAGGGGAACTTCTGAATCCATCTTGAACAAGCCAAAGCACGATCTAACCGTTCCTCAATCAAACCCTCAACATCGTTGCCACGAGATCAAGTAAACCCGTAGCCATGCATTCCCAAATCAACCAAATTGTTGTCCGTAACAACAGCTTGAAAACCCAAAAGGAGATGATCTGGCTGAGGCTTACCTCCACGCTTTTCTGATTGATGGAGAATATCATTGAAATCCCCAATATAAACCCAAGGCAAAGTCGATTTAGTGGCAAGATTTCGAAGTAAGTTCCAGCCCTCCTCCCTTCTATTACAGTTTGGTTCTCCATAAAAGCTCGTGAGATGCCAACTTTTCATCACTTTGATACAGATTTCAACATCAATATGTCTACGAGAATACCCTAGCAGACGAGTATCATCTTTACTCTTCCATAACAAAGCTAGTCCCCCACTTTGTCCTACAAGCTCAACACAAAATAAACCTTCAAAGCCCAACAAGTTTTTTACACAATCTAACTTTTCCCTACTACATAGAGTTTCTATAAGGAAAAGCACTTTGTGTTTTTTAGCGAAAAACATGTCCTTAAGAATACGAATTGCTCGTGGGTTACCCATCCCACGCTAATTCCAGCTTATACAACTCATGAGGATTGGCGGGCCTATTCCAAGGTCCCGCTAATAATATGTTTTTTGAACCCAAAGGAAAAGGAATCATGTGGCTATTCTTAGGCCCAGACGCATCCTCCTCCATTCCCTGATTATCAGGCCCAGACACATCCTCCTCCATTCCCTGATTATCAACCATACGTCTTCGTTTCAAGTCTAACAAAACCACACCTTCATCAGCCGTGATAAGTGCGGCAGTCCTCTCCTTATCACTAGAATCCTCCACAATCTCCTTTCCTTTCCCACTACCAACTACAATCTTGGCATTCAACATCGAATCGTTAGTGCTACTTGCCATATGGCTTTCATAATTGTCGGTCCTTCCAAAATCAGCTTTGTCAACTGTCATCGCCTCCCTTATACTCCCCGAAGTTCGAATTCGCGGTGGCATTTCACGAAGCCACTAGCTACCCATCACCGGTCGTGATTGTCTCACATTAGCACGGATGGATTCATCAAACTTCCTTGGGACATCTCTTTCAGTTGACTCGTAAACAACCTTACAGAATTTTTCAGTATGGCCTAACATGCCACAAACGAAACAAACAGTAGATAATCTCTCATACTTAAAAGCCAAAGTGACCCACTCACCACCTTGTCGCTTAATCTTCATCTCATGCTTGATGGCCTTGTTAACATCCCCTGCTTCAATATCCCCTGCTTCAATAACCACCCTTCTTCCTCCGTTTCTTCAATGGTCATTTGATGACATTTTCCATTAAGAAAATTTACCTCTGCAGACTCCATAGAAGAAACAGGAGAGAAAAAACAGAGAGGGAAAGAGAACAAAAAAGCTTGTCAAAAACAAGACAGAAAAAACTTGTCAGAGGACAAGACTGATGAAAAAGGATTATTGTTCTCTAAGGTCTAGGAAAACTTCCCTGTGTTTATGTTGGTTTGATAGGTTAAAGAAAGCCGTGAGCCATTTTCGGTGTCATCAAAGCAATGTTGATCATACCTTATTTATTAAATACTTTAATGGTAGGATCCAAATACTTATTGTCTATGTTGATGATATAATAATAATATGGGATAATATGGAGGAAATGATTTAGTCGAAAAGATACTTAGCTTAAGAATTTAAGATTAAAGATTTAGGCAAGTTGTACTATTTCCTTGGAATTGAAGTTGCCAAATCTGATAAAGGAATATTTATTTTCCAGATTAAATACGATTTAGATATTCTTGAAAAACTAGCATGTTTGGTTGCAAACTACTAGATTCTTTTATAAAATCTAATCCTAAATTACGAGGAGTTGATAAATCTGTTAATGTTAGTAGATATTAACGACTACATCAAAAGTTGATTTCGCTCCCACACTAGATTGGATATAACATATGTTTTAAGTGTGATGAGTCAATATATGCATGATCCTTAAGAGTCACATTTAGATGTTGTACTTCGTATTTTAAGATATTTAAAATCTACATTAGAAAAAGGATTACTCTTCTCTAAACATGGTCAACAACAAAATTCCCGGATGCAAATTAGGCAGGATGTCCTAATGATAGAATATCTACAAGGTTATTACCCAGTGGTAATTTAATTACTTAGAGAAGTATAAAACAAGCTATTGTAGCAAGGTCAACTGCAAAAGTTGAATATAGACCTACGGCCCATCGTGTGTGTTGGTTATGGCTTCAGAACTTAATGCATGAACTATAGTTGTTGGATGAAATTTTTTTTCTTTATTCAATTGAGCTATTAATCTTAGTCTACTCTGATTCTTTCCCAAATGTTAGGGATTTGTGTATGAATTGTTCATGATGCAGTTTCCTGGTAGAAAATGTTGCCTTAGAACTTGTGCATGGGAAAGAGTACGATTATATGGAGTGCTATCCTTTTGTTGGGATGTCTCAAGTTACACCAGAAAAATCCTGATTTTTTATATCATTTTATTTTCTGCAAATGCCAATATCGTTTTGTTTTCTTTTGGGTGACGAAGTTGATACTCTTGTTGACCTGCTTGAAACCATATACCCAGCATTAGATCACTACTCCCCAATCTTGAAACATTATCCTGGAGTCAGATACTTCTCTTCAGTGGTATATAGAAGTTAAATGTGCTTGCATCAGTGTGAGATATAGATAGCATCACCTTTTTCTCCGACTTGTTCTAAGAGATTGGGGGTTGGGGTGGATTGTGAGGCACAATGCTTGCATATTTTTAGGTCATTCTATTTCATTTATCCTTACGCACCAGAAGAATTCCATTAATCTATGGACTTGGGACGTAGTACATCATCTTTTGACAGTGAAATCTCCTCAAAAGATACGAGTTGTGGACAACTTATTGAAGATCCCAAGCTTGTTGAATGTAGTCTTTTATCTATGTTTCTAGAGAGTTAAATTTTGAGTGGTGATATCTTTGTAAGAGAATTTCTTTTTCTGGGTTCGTTACTGATCAAGGATTTTCCAAACTTGCATTTGCAGATTATTGAAATTTTGAAGCTGGTTATAAGGGAACTGAGTGGAGAATCTATTAAATAATTTTGAACTACTTTGCTAGGTAATATTCAAGATTAATGTCTTATTATGCAGCTAGATTTTATGGTACAGTATGCTAATGGTCTCATTCTCGTTCCATGAGTTGTTATCTACCTTAGCATTTTGTCGTAGCTTAGAATTTAAACGGACAATTTGTTATGGGTGTTTTGGAAGCTGATTTCCTGGGCTTATGATTTAGAATGTGAAGCCTAAATTTCCACTGCTGATCTCTTAATGATTTTGCTTGACTCACCTTAAACTCAATGATTACCATGCCTTGCCTCTTTGTGATCCTTTGTGCAAATACAAAGCTGAAATTACTTGTGATGGAACCACTCCAAAAACTTAATCCTCTAAGGTACCTTGACAAAGCTTTGAGAGGCATTCTTGAAGGTAGTATCTGATGCAGGTCAAATGATTGTTCTTTTGGAAAGATGAATGGAAGGAAAATGGGTACAATCAGAGGTGGGGGGGAAATTATTAAATTTGTTTACTGTTTAGTGCTTAGTTGTGAGGTGATGCTTTGTACTTATGTGGATCTTTTCTTTTGCTTTTGTTGATAGATAGTAATACCATCTTTTAAACATCATCATTATTTACATGGAACATTTGAAACAATAGATGTCTGAACTTGCACTGAGACAATGGAATTGCACAATCATGTGGTTAGATAATTTGGGGCACAACTTTTGATGTTTGCTCGTCTTTGAAAACAGAGGGGTGCCACGAAGGTTTCCGGTAAGAAAAAAGATGCAATTTGCTTGTCCCTATCAAAGACATTTTTGAAGAAAAATGAGGGGATTCCAATAGGGACAAAAGTGCAGGTAAGGATAAGTCAAAGAGTTTGCTTTTGTAGTGCAGTTGAGGACCTTGGTTTCGGAGCCCCTATTCCCTTAATTCACCACAAATTAACATATTCTCTACTATTGGGAATTCAGAACTTACTAGCCAAAGACTGAATCGTGAAGGCTCGACATGTGTACCGAGAGGCTAATCAAGTTGTGGATTGGTTAGCTACACACGCCAATTTTCTAAAACTTGGCGTTCATATGTTTCAAAACTTGCTTGTGGGTTATCTGTCTATCTTACTAGAGCATATTTCGGCGGTGTTTCTTCCCCGATTAGTTAATTAAAGTTTCTTGCATCTCCCCTATGATCAAAAACAAAAAAAAAATTGCAGCAATTAAGCATAGGAATGTTCACTCACCTATTAGGGAAGCCAATTGAACAGCTCTTTGTGTTGGGTAATAGTTCCTGTATTTAGTTCATAGCCTGGTCTCCTATGCACAAGGAGTGATGAATGATTGGTCAAACCATTTTGTTGGTACGAACTTCAGATTGTCGAGCACAAATGCAGTCTTGGTAGCTGACAATCAAACGATTGTCCCATCATTGATTCAACATTACCAATCATCCTATGTTCAGGTGAACACCAAATGAAAGCCTGTCAGCTCTGGTCATTTTGTATCATGCAAAGAAAATAAGCGCCATTGTTTTGGACGCTTTTACTAAATTTTGTACGTGTAACATGTTTAGGTAGGTCCTCCCACGTCCAAAAAAGTCTTTTACTCTGTTTGATCAAATTGCACAGATGCTTCAAGCTCAATTTACTCCGTCAATTGGTCTAATGGCAGCTTTTTCAAGCATTGTGCGCATAGAAGTCCTAAGAAGTGAACCCCTTCATCCGAGCATCACAGGGTATAAATTGAAAATAACTTATCCCGTAATTTCACAAGAAAAATTTTGGGGATTGCCATGGTCAGCTAAGGATGTTTTCTTTCTGACTCATTAATAAAGAAGTTTCGTGCCAGTAAAGCTGCTCCAACTGCTGGTTCCACCTACAAATGCAAAATTAGATGACAGAATAATCAAACTACTTTAAAAGCAAAGATGCATTAGATTGACTGGAGAACAGATGAGTGAGTAGTAACCTGTGGACTAATTGGAGAAGCCCCAGGGAAGAGCTCCTTTATACACTTCACAACTTCTTTTCCAATATCCCAACTCTTATTAGCTTCAAGGACACCACCAACCATCACAAGAGGAAAATAACCATTTCCATCTGCAATAAGAAGTCAATTTGACCTAAAGAACTCGAATAAGCATGTAAAGATAAAGTCTACGCATTCTACACAAAATTTGCTCAAGAGATTCGTACTTACTTTTATTTAGATAAATCATGCCAGTAGTAGCACACTATAATACCAGGAACAAATATCTATGTCGTCCACAATGGGTGACAAAACAAGCTTACACTATGCACATCATAAACAAGATTTCAGATTAGTTTACCACCTTCACCACACAAACCAAGCCTCTTGACAACGGCTTTCACGCTTAGAGCCAATTCCTGGACAGCATCTTCTAAGATCTTATTTGCCACCTGATCTGAGGCTTCTGCACAAGATACAACCTCTGGAACAAGGGCTGCAATGCGTGCCCAAGATGGATCTGCATATGTCCACCTAAAACCCAGTGATAAAATATCACTTCATCGAGTTACATGCAGCACATCAGGAAACCACACATCGACCAATTGTTTTGCAGAGATAGTGCTTTTCAGAGCCATAGCATCCCACAGGTTTAACAATATAATTCAATTCGAGTGCTTAACATCTTAACTAATCATGTAAGACATCTTAAGATCTTCTATCAAAGACCAAAAGTTAAAATTGTTGAGGATTCGCAACACCAACACCTTCAAGTTCCATGAAGAGATTTATGTGCTTTTTCGCATGTATAAGATGACTATTGCCCTCTTCTTTGCTTTTGTCATGGCAAAAGCTTTATTCATGGACAGTTCGATGTGCATGTTCCATAGATGATCTCAATCACAGATAGATATTAATCTAGCCAAAGATTCATAGAGAGAATTGACACCATACTGTTCACATTTTAAAATAATGCTTAGATATAGGGATTTTATACAGGGTCTTTAATATCTTATCCTCTCAAGAATTGTTACTCTTTGTTTATGGGCCTCACAATCACTTGGATTTCAAAAGAATGAAGTAACAATAATCATCCAAAATGAGAGCAACTAAAATTTTTTCAGCTTGGTTCCATCAATTCAATTTTAGGACTAAAAGCCAAGAGTATGCTGATTTCACTTCTAGAAGAATTAATGTGCAAAAATGGAAGTACAGATAAGTCAAAGAGCAACAAGATTCCATATAAAGGATAGTAGAAAGCACTTTAGTGGGTGTGTATGTGTGTGAGAGAGTATATATGCATGTACAAGGAAAAAATGAGCCCATACCCAATTACTTCATCAGGGGAAGAAAGACCAAGCACCTTAAGAATTTTGTTTGTAAGCATTGTCTGTGGACCACGACCATCATAAGCCCTGATAACTGAAGTCAACGCCCGAGCAGCAATGCCATAGCCACTGTAAATTATCGAAATTTAATTTCTCAATATGAAGTAAAAGGACTTGCGACTGGAATAGATGAACCAGGCCATACAAAAATAGTTGACAGTACATAACAACTCTAAAAGTGCTACAAAAAGTCAATGAGAAATAAATGAATCATTCTGGAAGAAGTTTTCTTAGAAAGTAATTAACAATTGTTCAACTATAATAGATAA
This sequence comes from Erythroxylum acuminatum, assembly GCA_026284645.1. NCBI lineage: Eukaryota > Viridiplantae > Streptophyta > Magnoliopsida > Malpighiales > Erythroxylaceae > Erythroxylum > Erythroxylum acuminatum. The sequence goes on from JANKOD010000002.1 coordinate 23,857,990, forward strand.
TAAACTGAAAATGAAGCTCAAAATTTAGGACATTGAGGCATGAGGCAACTACCTTCCCCAGTCTCCCAATACAGGCCCTACACCTGATGCGCGAGCTACTCTACCATCTTTCCCAACTCCATATGCGATGCAACCAGTACCAGCAATTAAAACACAACCATGAAGCTTGCCCATGGTTCCACTTGCCAGAGCAGCAATAGCATCATTATGGACATATAACTTCACATGGCTGGGGAATATGTCCCTGGATAAACTTGAGCTAATTCAAAATCCAATTCCAAGGAATCCCTACCAAAAGGGTTCTTAAGGCTGCAAAATTGCAGTATTTAGACAGCAGCAAAGCATCCAAACTCTACCATGCCATTTTGGGGGAGAATACACAACAGAAAAAGCAGGCATATTTACAGTTGAACAGTGCAGCAGTTATTGGTAAGTGGTATAGAGAAGTCCTAGACCTGAAATCAAACATTTTCTGTTCGCTGGTTTATGTAGGGGCTATACAACATTATAAATTATATAATTGAACTTAATTTTCACTTTGATTAATTATAACCTTACAGACAGATATATATTATTGTTCGTTTCCACTATCATGTTGATCTGGCAGCATTACCAAGCTTCATGCCACCCATTATATCGGCTAAACCATATTCAATAGTTTGACATATATCTGAACACACCTTAGCCAACGCACAATCTTTTCTTCATCAGTTGGATGGTTAACACCAGATATACACAGGCAGACAGCACGGACAGCAGATAGTTTTGAGCCAGATTTTGAAAGGGCTTCACTCATAACCTCCTCTAGTGTAATTCTAGCAGCTGTTTCTGTAGATACACAAAGAGACCAAATTGCACTTTCTAGTCTCTCAATTTAGTGGATAGAAATAGGTGATTGCAAGCAGATATAGCAAATGAGAGATAAAAACGGAAAATACAAGTTTCAGTAACAGCATCAAAAGTGTTTTCTATACACATTTTTAGACAATAAATGATTTGTTTCAATCCTTTGCAGATAAGATGACAAATAGGTTTAATCTTTCTTTAAACCTATACTAAAAAGGGTGAAACCCATGAAAATTTAGAAGCAAAATGGTACACTAGAAACTGGTCTTCTATTTCATAGAAAAGGAACAAGGGTTATGGAGGGGAGAAGACAAAATGGTTGTACGTTGAACGGTGGTTCCAGCCACTAGAAAGCAACAAGAGCCAGGCATGGCAAGAGAAAGAATATAAAAGAACCAAACCTTTGAAGGAGAAAATGTTCATAAAAATTACTCGTGCGTAAGTAATACTGCATATTTTCTTAATTGTGGCAATTTGCAGAAAGAAGTCTGGCGCATCTCTGTGAAGGTTTATAAAACTTGATGTTCTTAAAAGGTTAGTTCCGACCTAATGAATTTTCGTAATCATCATGGGCCTCAAAACCTGTTAAACATAAAAGCTAAACAACTGTCCCCAACCGAAGGATAAGCTGATCACAATTGCTCAATCTAAAAAAAAAACTTCCAATCTTTACATCAGCCAAACAATATCAACATACCTCCCTAAATGAGAAAAGAGATCTTAGTTCAGTCAGGAACAAAACAAAAATACCTCCTATGCTGTTGTGATTAGAGCAACCAGCAACTGCACGAGCTAGAATCCGATGAGGCTTAGGAAGACTCTCTGAGATAGGGAAAAAAGGCATACACACTAACACACACACACTGTTGAAGTAGCACCCCCATCCAACCCCAAAACCACCCCATCATCAGTGCCATCTCCCTTTTCATAATGATCTACAACTCCTACTCCTTTCTCTCCATTTATTTCGGCGGAATTCTCCATGGAGATCATTCTATGCTTGCTGTTATTAGAGTGTGACAGTGTGACAGTGGGCAGTGAAAAAAAAAATAGAGGAACCGGAAAAGAACCCAAAAACTATAATCTTGACACACCAAAACGATAAGAACAAGACAACAGAGTTTTAAAAAAAAAAATTGATCTTTGGATGGCAATTAACGACGGAGTGTTGGACCGGCGAAAGTCTGCGGGCAGTTGGTCAAACGGTTTACTTTTTTGGTAGGTACCCTTCAATGTTTATTGATGTTTGATGTCGGCACACGTTAAGATTTAATATTTATTAGTATTACAAAGTTTTAATATTTTAATAAATATATTTTGACCTTAGCAAGAATCCAAATTTTGATTATAGTTTGTCAATAATATTTAAGAGATTTTGAACTTTTTGAGAAAATTTTAATTTAGTGTCACTAAATTAAATTTTTTAATTTGAGTGTTTGTTTCTGTTTTTTTGTTGTGGTTTTAATAAAAAAGGAAACAATATATTCAAACATGTTTGGTTGTTTCTGTTGCAGTATGCTATTTTAAAAAATTGGAGTCGTTTGGTTCCACTTCTGTTTTTCTGTTGTTGTTTTTGATTTTTGGTTTTTGTTTTTGGTTTCTGTTTTCTATTTAAAAAAACAAAAACCTGTTTAGTTGAAGTTTATAATATAAAAACTGAAAACAAAAACCTGTTTAGTGGAGATTTCTAATAAAAAACTGAAAATAAAAACATGCTTAGTTTTATTATCATTTTTCTATTCTTTTGTAATTATATTATTATGTGTAATAATTATAATATAATACATTATATTTTTAAATTAATTAATTATCATTATAGTTAAAATTAAATATATGCAAATCAAATATTATTAAAAAATTACACATTAATTATATATAATAAAATTACATAAATTAAAAATTATATTAATTCGTTATAATCAATAAAAAGAAAGATGATGTCTTCCGTAAGTACTAATTGGGAAGGATCATAGTTTCAACAATACTGACAAGCGCTTAGAAGACAACAAAAAAAGAGTGCCCAGTTGCCCAGATCCTCTTCACAACTAGTAGAATTATTCCAATTTTCTAACTTTTCTGGTTTTTCTTGCTTTTAGTAATCTTGAACCTCGACCAAAATACCCACATTTTTCACAAAGAAAGACCGTTTCTCTTCTCAACCACGGCGACAGTAGTTGCATCATATGCTTGGTTCAGCTTCTCTCCAAAAACTCTCTTCGTTTTGTGGGTGAGAGAAGTATCACCAGAGACACTATGATGACGCTCTATGGTTTTCGATTTGGGGTCTTGGCTTTGGCTTTACGAAGGATAAGATATTAGAACCAACTTAGCGAATGACAGGTGTATATATAGACAATGGAAGAAAAGCTCAAGAGGGTAAAAGCCAGTGGCATAATCTTATATCTATACAGATAATATTAAATATAACACAAACCTAGAGTTAGTCGAAGATAAGGATGCAAGTCAGCGCAAAGAGGAAATGAAAACCTGTTGTGAAATATTAGGGAAACGTAATTTTTTGGTTTCCGTAATATGGTTGTCGTTTTTTTATTTTTTAAAATACGGCAACGCAATAATAACGTCCAAACGTGTTTTAACAATAAGTTTTATTTTTAATAAAAACCATAACTAAAAACAAAAAAAATGAAAACAAACACTCCTAAATTTTGGTTGTTTCTGTTACAATCTGCTATTTCTAAAAATTAAAAAAACTAAACAGATTCACGAAAACAAAATTTAAAGGTTTTCTAATTTATCATAACAAGTTTTTGTTTTCTTTTCTACTTCTTCCTCTTGTAAACTTTCTCCACTGTAGAAACTCTCATCTTTCTCTTTTATGTCCCATACTCGTCTCTTCTTTCTCTCCTACTTCTTTGTTCTTCTCTTCTCTCTTAAGTCCCTAACGCATCTTTTATCTCTCTCCTAGTTTTCTGGTATGCGTTTTTGCATTCCTAGTTTTCTAGTTTATGTTTTTACGTTTCTGGTTTTTTGGCTTGCAAATCTGGTTTTCTGGTTTGAGTTTTTGCATTTCTGATTTTTCTTGTTTGCATTCATGCATTTTTGTTTTCTAGCTTACGTTTCTACATTTCTAAGTATTCTTCTACGTTTTTGGTTTATTGTTTCCTTAGACTGGATACAAAGTTCAATAGCTAGTAAATCCCATTTAAACACGTGATGAGAAATCCAGTTAGTTTTAAGGTTACAGGTTTCAAGTTAACAATGTTTCAATTGACAATTGAGTTTATAAACACGTTTTTATTTTTAGTTTTTTTATTACAAATCTCAACTAAACAAGTTTTTGTTTTCGATTTTTATATTACAAATTTTAACCAAATAGGATTTTGTTTTTTTAATAAAAACCAGAAAACAAATATAGAAAACAAAAACTAAAAACCACAACAGAAAAACAGAAGTAAAATCCACGTAGAATTTGATGGATATGCTACATCAATAAAAACTATCTTTTAACCTGATTTATACAAGTTTTAAAATGTTAATCACTAATTAAGTACCTTAAAAATTTTGATAATGAATTATCTCAAAAAAATTATACTTTTATATTTGTTATCCTTTAATATTTAGATAAATTATTTTTAAATATGAAACCATATTAATCTACATAAGTAGTTGGCGTAGATTCCAAAATTCCCATTTAAATTGGAAGGAAAAAAGGATTAGCCCTCCTTGGATCTAAGAGAAGTCAGAGTTTTACCACCTTTCATATTCCAAAAATAATTTATGCCTTATTTGCCCGCTCATATGTCTATTTATATGAAAAATTAAGTTTCTACGAAAATGTACAGTTTGATGCATGATCGTACACACAACCGTGCATCTCTAAAAAAATTCAAATTTATGCACGGTCATGTAAGTGGATACATGGCCATGCATCTTGCAGGTCATGTTGAATTATTCATTTTCTTGCATTTTTTTTTCCTATCTTCACTCTAATTCATCTCCTCTTGTTCCACAAAGAAAAATGAGTTTGAACATCAAGAAGATAGTTCAAAGAATATGTTTTTAATTAATTTTAACTCGTATGCTTCCAACTTTTACCTAAAACCAAATGTGAATCAAAATGAGTATCTTAAGCCTTTTATAATATTAATCACTAAGCATTAAGGAGTGAATATATAAACAATCAAGCACACATCAATAAATCCACGTTGTGAACCCATATTGGTATGTAAGTTAGGGTTCTATATTGTTTTGAAGAATATAGGCCTAACACCGATACTATACTTGTGTTAGGTAAGACAATTTGAATTTTTAAGGTTTCATAAGAATAAAAGGATTTTGTAGAACTAAAGTAGGAAGGGGAGAGAGAGCAGTCACAAAGGGTTGAAGTACAACATCTTAACACAATTAAAAAGTAACTTTGGAGGTAAAGGAGGGGATTTCATCAACATGCAACCAAATAACATCAAGTAATCAAGATATATGAAAATGGTTTCTTTTATCTTGATTTGCTTATTAAATATTATTGGTATCTTTTACCTTATTATGATCTAAATTGGGATGGATCTATATTCGATGGACCATATAACTATTATTTGGATTGATTTCTTTGATTTAATGAAAGAAATAAACTATAAGTTATTTATGATTACTTATTGTGATTGAATTGAATATGCTAAAATTTTAATTCAATTTCATATTTTATATATTGGGATTGAGAAATCATATATAAGAATAGCTTATGGCATGAATAATAAGATTTTCATGGAATTTTTGAAATATGACTACATAAATCTTATGTGTTAAAGTTAAATATATCAAAGTAATTCATAGAATAAGTTAATGATTAGAAAGATATTTCAATCAATTAACTTAAGGATAGGGTTTGTATTTCTTGAGAAAGAATATGGCTGTAACTTTAAAAATTTTACTAGGCCAAGAAACTAGACTTAATCATTGAATCAAAATACACTCAAGAATAAAAAGGTTTTAGGGGGATTTTATATCTAGATCTTAATTGTCATTTAGTTGTTCCATTTTTCTAAACCTTCAAGAGTGATTTTGAAGTTGTTCAAGAAGGGAAAAAGGAAGAGGAGGATCAGAGCTCTCATTCAGCCAAGAAACTCTTCATTTGGTGAAGATTCAAGGTAAGTTTGATCTTAATATTTTGAATTTTTGAAAGGGTTTTGGTTCATATAGCTTAAGAAATGTATGAGTTTAAGAATTCTATGATCAATTTTAGTGAATATGTCTTATGGGTTCTTCAATTGGAATTCCTATTGAATGAGAGATTTTGCCTTTCATGAAGAAAATCAAGAGAGGCAAGGGGAGCAAGGGGAGAGACATTTTTTAGCAAAGTTTCAAGCAAGGAAATTAAGGTGGATTTCATGTTTATAATTGAATAATAAGCCATGAATGTTTCCTTTTAAAGCAGGAGAATAAAATGATTTCAATTACCTAATAAATGTTGCATTTATTGCTTCTTGAATTTTATGATGCTTTTATTGCCTTGAATGATTTGTGAAATTGCTACATGTTTTGGTGTATGAATCTTGATGATGAATTGTGATATGGAAATGGTTTTGAAAGGACTTTATGTCTATCAAATTAAGTTTTAGAAATGCATATGAAATATTTCGTGCTCATGAAATACAAGTTTTGCTAAATGTGTCATTTGGGCAATCAATTTTCAAGTCATGAATTACATGTTATGTGGATTTGGTGTAATCAATTCAAGAATGTCACGTGCATGTTGACCAAGTTAAAGGCTTCTCTCGCCTGCTCGCTAGTGGCATGGAGCTCCTTCATGGACTCCCTCAAGTTTACGACTACACAAGACCATTATATGGAATTGTGTAGTTCGTCATGTTTATGGATCCACCCAAATCATTCTGATGTGCTTATGTGTTTATGATTTGCGAATAAGTTGAAAAATGCATAAATTATGTTATTTGTGATTTTGATTACTTGACAAGAATTTTGAGAAACATTTATTTTATGACTCAATAAGAATTTTCTATGACAATGAACTTTTTGAACGATTTTGCTTGTTATTTGTTATAAACTTGTTACCCACAAGCTTTTTAAGCTTACCCCATTTCCATCTCATCTCCAGGTGATGAGCAAGAGACAGAGTGAAAGAGAGTCAAGGCATTACTCCGGATTTGCATGTTTTGTTTTGTTTTGGAATAATTTATGTAAAACAAGGTAGTGGTCGCATATTGAGCAACTATAGTTCAAGTATTTTATATATTTTAGGATTTTGTGAAATATTGTATTGTGGCTCGGAATGGCTATAGAAGTTTGTAAAACTCTTAATTTATGATATTAATGAAATATAGATTTGTGTGTGGATTTGAAATGTGAATTTGTGTATGGATGAGGTGGAGTTGGAATATGAATTAATCAAGGATGAGGTTAAGTTGGAATTAAGTACACTTGAAGAAGTTATCGACTTGAGTTGATGATTTTGCACATGAATTGTTCTGATATATATATATATATACACAT
>JANKOD010000002.1:23869643-23879698 GCA_026284645.1 Erythroxylum acuminatum
GAATGTGTGGTTTTGATGAATCAAATGGGTTGAGAATTGAGAGTTTTATGAGATAATTTTGGTGTTTGAATTGATATGAAGTGATTTTACACTAGAAGAGTTGAATTTAGGAAGATTATGAGTGAACATGATGTTAGATTGGATGTAGGAAGCATTGGAGAGGCTTTGGAGGGGTTTGGGAAACACCTATGTCCATTAGACGGACTTTAGGTCCGTTAAACGGACCTTCTCGGGTGACCCCAACATCTCCAATGTTTGTTTAGCGAACATCATATCCATTAAACGGACCTTCTCGGGTCAAAAATGGCCCCTAAGCCCGACAATGTCCATTAGGCGGACGTGTATATCCGTTTAACGGATATACACGGGACAACTCCAGTAAATCACGATTTTTGACCTTCCTAATGGCAAAATCTCACTTTGTAGTTTTCATGAAATTTATAGATCTAGAAGTATTGTTTCAAACCATCTAAGAACGAACTCAATCCAACATCTTTATTGAAAGTTATGGCAATTGCACCAAGTTAGGTACAATATGATTGAGGGTATAAACATATTTGATTCTTTCGGGCATAACTTCCTCATCTAACCTCCAAATAAAGTGATTCTTGAACCAATAGATTTATAAGACATTTTTATATCTCTACATGTAAATTGGTAGCCTTTGGTGTTGATTTGAAAAAGACTGATAGAAAGAAATTGAGGGATCGGTTGGAAGAGCACGTATGAACACGCTTTGGATTTATAGCATATCTTGAGCTACAAAGCTCCAAATAAAATGGTTCTTGATTTAAAATAGAATAGAGACATAGAGCTACAAATGTTTATGAATGAAAATTGGGCCCAATTTGGTTATGGATTTCCGTACATTATGTTTGCGATTTTAAAAGAACAATATACCGATTTTTGACTTGTTGAGTGTTCTAGTACGCCACCTTGCGGGCACGGACTCGGATATCACTCATAGACGAGCCATTGAACAAATTGTGAGGAAATTTTTGGGATATTATGAGAATGAAGATAAACTGACGATGGCTAATGGGGGTTAAATAAAATAAACCTACAGGATAATACGCGCACGTTTCATGAGTCTGAATGATGTTGGAAATTCGGAAATAAGGAGTAGTAATGAAGATCATTTTTAATGATTTCGCAAGAGTTGGATTCCGGAATCAATCGGAATCCAACACATAGCCCTCAGACCCATATTATTTTTTTTTTCCATTTTTTAAGCCCTAATACATATCTCTATACATTTAACCTTAATCTAGAGAACTATGATCTATTCTATGTACTATACATTTAACCTTAATCTTGAGAACCATGATACATTCTATGTATTTTATTTTTATCCTAAGGCTTATGATTCAATTTTATCCCCTTTTTTATAATTCCAAGATCTATGATCCATTCAAAATAATTTTTTATTTCAGATCTTAGATCCTTTTCTAGATATTCTACTTTTATTTTCAAACTAGATAAAACAACAAACTCTTAGGTATACAACAATTCACCTTGATTTTAATTATGAACCCTAGATATCAATCTATGTATTCTATTTTAAGCGTTAGGTAAAATTGTGATCTCCTAGCATGCACCCTCATGATTTATTTTAAGTTCACTGTTATGCTTTTAAATTTCACACCCTAATTTTTTTAAGCTTCCTAAATTTGCAATATCTTTTTGTCAAAACTAGGTAACTACTTAAGCAGGTAAAGTAAGGTGTTTGATACCTTTTCTATTTTATAATTCAATCATCAAATTCAATTTTTTTAATCGAAACTTTCTAGTTTTTTTTCTTTTAGATTTTTCTTTATCTTTCCATAGTTTACTAATTGTAAACATTTAACAACTCAACTATATCAACATAATCATTTTCTAACATAAGAAGGATCTTTTTACATTATGCTTCCAATTTAATTTTTAGAATACACTCCATAATCGATCGAAGGTCCTATACCATTTAAACTCAAATGCTAATACCATTGAATATTAATTTGATGTCCAGTCCCATTTTTGTTAAGGGTGTCCAAAATTATCAATGAAAAACATATGTTTGTTAAGTAAATACTTGAAAATAGTTAAAAAAAACTCTCATAAGAATCCAAGTTTATTTGGATAGACAAAATATATCAAATTCTTACCTTGTAGATTAATATCAAGTAACATTAAATGTAAATAATTTCAAAAAGAAAATGACCAAGAGCCCTAATATAAGTTGAACAAAGCGAAGAAGAAATATGGAATAACCATTGGGCATAGTTAAAAGGAGGTAATCATTTGTATATTGATCATATTTGGGATATTGACTTAATATATATATAGATAGATAGATTAAGGGAGAGAAAGCATGACATATGTACTTAGGGAGAAACATAGATTGATCTTTGATATTAGTATACGAATATTATAAGAATTGTGCTTTGATTTTATAAACGTCTTCATGAGACGTTTAATTTCACTAGAAATTATTAATTATTAATGTAGTTAAAAGAAATACTTATTCACACGTACTCCCGATTATGACAAAGATATGTCTGAACAGAAAGACACAGAACATGAGATGGCGGGGACCACAGAATTAGTTGATGATCAATTGTGGTCGTCTACTTCCACACACTGTGCGCAAGCTGACTTGGGAGAAGACGGATGATGGTTCATAATGGAAGACAAATAATAACTACCGTGATGCCTGATTGGCTGGAGCCTCAGTTCCATTGACCCACCTTATCACAGCCTATCATAAACGCCGTCATCAACTTCACCTCTAGTGAGTTATGGGTGCGCTTGAATTTAGTTACTGAACTGAAGTGACTCAGAAAAAAAAAAAAAACAGGGAGAGATCAAATGTGTATGTCTATGGAAGAGAAACCTGGTCAAAGGGGCAGAAGTGGGTCGTTAGAAATAGTATTTGGATTTTGTTGTAAATCCAAAAATGCGAAAATAGTATTAAATTAGATTTGATAAATCATTTGACGTCCGCTATGCAAAGACGAGATTCCGTGTCTTTTTGGTGGGTAAATCCCTAATTTATGGCGTTTAAGCCCAAAAAAGACCTCACATTTTCCCGCTATCTTTTGCTCACGAGCTGACACTAAAAGCCTCAAAAGAGCAAAAGATTAGACCTTTTTAAAAATGCTTTTAACCATCGAATGCAAAAGCTTAAGAGAAACATGTTCACCTTGGTTTGTTCTGTATTAATGTAGTGTAAACTGTTTAAGGTAAGCTAAAACCCATGTCTAGTTAATAGTGAACCCTCCACTCCACTTAAGGAAGAAGGTCTTTTCATTTTCTTTTTTGGTCTTTCTTGGTCCTCTCTTTACTTTCTTCTCTTCATCTTTGGCTCTTTGCCCTTTTTGGCTTCAAAGTTTGAGTCTTTCTGTAGGTGAAAGGTACTAAGAATCTGCATTGTTGATGAAAGTTGATATCTTCATGTGAAGTCCAGCAGGCTGCTCTGCTTGAATGTCAAAACTTGTTCAATTTGTTCGTGGTCCATATCTTCCATTTAAAGCTTTGACGCCACTATAAACATTAAGTTTCCTTTGTTGAATCCCAGCGTTTGTTGCTGGAAGCAGAATCAATCCCGTGAAGCTCTTCTACAAAATTTGGCCTTTTGCCAGGTAAAATCCAGAAATATAGAGCTCTTTTGAAGATTTCAGTTAAAATGTGAGATTTTGGTTCTAATTTTACGAGCGCTAAAGGGTTACATGATCTTCTTCTTGATAATAAAGGCCTTCCATGCACTCTTTTTTCTTGAGACTCAAATTTCTTGTGGTTCTGCGTTGATTCTTTCTTGTTAAACATTTCATGGTCTGAAATTTAGATCTGCCTGCTAAATATAGAAACTTTTCTTTATTTTTCACTCAGATTATGTATTAAACATTGGCGGATCATTGGTAGGAGGAATATGAAGCTATTTGGGCTTTTAATATTATCCTTATTTTGTCTCTGCGCACTGGGGCAGCTCCCTTCTCAAGAAATCTTGTCATTACTTGAATTTAAGAAAGGTATCAAGCATGATCCTACAGGTTATGTCCTTGAATCATGGAATGAGGAGTCTATTGATTTCAATGGTTGTCCTGCTTCTTGGAATGGTATAGTGTGCAATGGTGGAAATGTTGCTGGTGTTGTCCTCGATAACCTGGGGCTCTCTGCTGATGTAGACTTGAGTGTGTTTGCTAGCCTTACAAAACTTGTGAAACTCTCCATGTCGAACAACTCTATATCGGGTAAAATTCCTGAAAATATTGGTGACTTCAAAAGCCTTGAGTTCTTGGACTTGTCCAGCAATCTCTTTTCTTCTGTAATACCTGTGGGAATTGGTAGAGTACAGAGTCTAAGGAACCTCTCATTAGCTGAGAATAATTTCTCGGGTTCAATTCCTGACTCAATTTCGGAGCTTTTATCCATCCAATCCTTGGACTTCAGCTGCAACTCCTTTTCTGGCCCACTTCCAGCATCATGGACAAGGCTGAATAGCCTTCTGTATCTGAACCTATCTTTAAATGGATTTACTAGTAAGATACCTAGGGGTTTTGAACTGCTTTTACGTCTACAGGTGCTCGATTTGCATGGGAATATGTTCAATGATCATCTAGATGGGGAGTTTTTTCTCCTAACTAATGCCAGCCATGTTGACTTCAGTTCAAATTTGCTTGCAAGCTATAGTTCACGGACAGTACTGCCTGGTATTTCTGATAGTGTTAAGCACTTGAATCTTAGCCACAACCAGCTTACTGGATCACTTATAGAGGGAGGTGAGCTTCACTTGTTTGCAAACTTGAAGGTGTTGGATTTGAGCTACAATCAGCTTTCTGGAGAGTTGCCAGGATTTGATTACGCCTATGAGCTTGAGGTCCTTAAGCTCAGTAATAACAGGTTCTCAGGCTTTATTCCCAACGACCTATTAAAAGGAGATTCTCTTCTTTTAACTGAACTGGACTTGAGTGCAAATAATCTCTCAGGTACCACTTTAGTGTTTGTTATAGCTTTAATCATTAGGGTTAAAAACTTGGACCTCCCCTGTGGTTTGCACTTTCCCAAAATGCAAAAGGGAGGTCCAAGTCTTTTTCCTTAATATTTAAAACAATGTGATACTTGTTTTGAATTTATGCTCATTAGTGAGTCATTTAGCTGGTTGTAGAATGTAAATTGGTTTATCATACTTCTTAACACTATAACACCCTTTTTCAGGGCCTGTAAGTATGCTCCTGTCAACAACTTTACGTGTCCTCAACCTTTCTTCAAATGCCCTCATTGGTGAACTTCCCTTGCTTGCCGGAAGCTGTGCTGTGCTTGATTTATCAAACAATCACTTTGAAGGAAATCTAACCAGAATTTCCAAGTGGGAAAACGTTGAGTATCTTGACCTTAGCCAGAACCGTTTGAAAGGGTCAATTCCTGATGTATCACCCCAACTTTTGCGTCTGAATCATTTCAACCTCTCTCATAATTCTCTCAGTAGCTTTCTCCCTAAAGTTATTACTTGGTATCCAAAGCTTAGAGTCCTAGATCTCAGTTTCAACCAAATATCTGGTCTTCTTCTGGCTGATTTGCTAGCTTTACCTACTTTGGAAGAACTCTACCTTGAGAATAATTTACTTCAAGGTGCTATTGAATTTTCTTCCCCTTCAAACACTAAATCGAGCCTTCAAGTTCTTGATCTTTCACGTAATCAGCTAAATGGCTATTTTCCTGATGAATTTGGATCATTGGTTGGACTTCAAATGCTCAATCTTGCATGGAATAATATGTCTGGTTCCCTGCCAACTTCCATGGTTGACATGAGCTCCATAACCTCGTTAGATTTATCCAAAAATCATTTCACAGGACCTTTACCAAGCAATTTATCCAACACCCTTTCAAACTTCAATGTTTCTTATAATGATCTCTCAGGAGTTGTACCAGAAAATTTGAGAAGGTTTCCTAACACTTCTTTCTATCCTGGAAACAGTGGTTTAAGTCTTCGAGGTGGTCCTCCTGGATCGAGCAGGTTTCCAGCTCAAAAGCCTAGAAGGAAACCTATCCATACCATTGTGAAGGTGGTGATAATAGTTTCTTGTGTGATTGCAGTTATTGTTCTGATCATGCTTGCTATCTTCATACACTACGTTTGCTTGTCAAAGCGATCTCCTCCTGATCCTTTGACAAGTAAAGCTATCCGCGGGCACAGTCCTACAGATCCTTCCAGTGCCAGTGGAACAGGCAGTGGAGGTGCCTTGATGGTCTCGGCAGAGGATCTTGTTGCATCAAGGAAAGGATCATCAGCTGTTGTAATCAGTCCTCATGAGAAAATGGCTGCAGTAACTGGCTTCTCACCATCAAAGAACAGCCATTTATCGTGGTCCCCAGAATCTGGGGATTCATTTGCTGCTGAAACCCTTGCAAGACTGGATGTGAGGTCACCAGATCGACTGGTGGGTGAGCTGCATTTTCTTGATGATACAATCACATTGACACCTCAGGAGCTGTCAAGGGCTCCGGCTGAAGTGCTAGGGAGGAGCAGTCATGGAACTTCTTATAGGGCAACACTGGATAATGGACTGTTCATGACTGTTAAATGGTTAAGGGAGGGGGTTGCCAAACAGAAAAAAGAGTTTGCTAAAGAGGCTAAAAAATTTTCAAATATCAGGCATCCAAATGTGGTGGGGTTGAGAGGATATTACTGGGGGCCCACACAGCATGAGAAGCTAATTCTTTCAGATTATATCTCACCTGGAAACCTCGCAAGCTTTCTCTATGGTAAGTTCTCGACCCTCTATTTGTCTATCCCAATCATCTTCTTGTTATGTATTCATGTGAAATAAGATCATTGCAAACCAATGCATTTTATATCATATTCAATTTCACTTCTTAGGAATGATAAATTTACAGATCGACCGGGAAGAAGAGGCCCACCATTAACCTGGCCTCAGAGGCTGAAAATAGCAGTTGACATTGCACGTGGCCTGAACTATCTCCATTTCGACCGTGCTGTTCCACATGGTAATCTTAAAGCAACAAATGTGCTGCTGGATGGGCCAGAACTGAATGCAAGAGTTGCAGACTACTGCCTCCATAGACTCATGACTCAGGCTGGCATTATAGAGCAGATACTTGATGCTGGGGTTTTGGGCTACCGCGCACCAGAATTGGCAGCCTCCAAGAAACCAGTTCCCTCATTTAAGTCGGACGTTTATGCTTTTGGAGTGCTTTTGCTGGAACTTCTAACTGGCAGATGTGCAGGTGATGTGATTTCTGGGCAAGATGGAAGGGTTGACTTGACAGACTGGATCCGGTTGAGGGTTGCAGAAGGCCGTGGTTCAGAATGCGTTGATCCTGCACTGAATCCTGAAATGGGTAATCCAGCAGTTGAGAAGGGAATGAAGGAGGTCCTTGGAATAGCTCTAAGCTGTATAAGGTCTGTGTCGGAGAGACCAGGCATTAAGACCATATACGAAGATCTTTCATCCATATAAATTTCTGTTTCTATGGAACCTGAATATGATTAGGTTGGGATTGGAAGTTTTATGGGGTTTCAATATCCCATTGGCCTCACTTCCGTCGGATTTTTGTTATGAGGGGATTATGGTTAGAGGTGTTAGCTGATTTACTAACCATTGCTTGTAAAGATCGAGGACAACTTGAAGAATGGATGGGAAATTGTCATTTAACAGATGTTTGCCTCTTTTTTCTTATTTTTTGTGAAAATGTCGAATCAGGCATCTTGGTTTTTAACTTGTAATTGCGTTCCCAATAGGCAATTACAAGTTACACAAAGCTACATTAATCAATGGTCAATATTAAGTTGATAAAAATGAAACTAATGTAGCTGTTCATATATACAAATTTCAGCTTTCTTGCCATCCTAGTTCTTGAGCTCATTTCTCCCTAGAATTGTAAGCCTTTGCTCCTCGAGGAGTCCTGCCTCAGCTCTCTAGCTGGCTTCTTGACAAGTTCCAGTTTGTTCATTGCATTTTTTCCCCCCTTTTCTTAAACTTTTAGCTAGTTCTTCGACTAGTTGAAAGTGTTCCATCAGTTAACCGAAGGATTTCAATGGCTAGCAGATTATATAATACATTTTCAATATGATGATGGTTAAGTAGAGTTAGGGGATAGGCTAGTTGATACCCTAGCTGAAGGTATGTCATTGATTAGCCTCTTATATTTAAAAGTTATTAGTTTTAACGCTAGTTTGTGTGTTTAGCAACCATTTGAAGGGTTGTTAGCTATAAATACATTGCCTTTTGGTTGTTGGATATCTTTACGACATTTTATTGATAGAAGATTATATTTTGTTGGGAATTTAAACCTCTCAAACTCATACTAAGGATATTTGATAGACAAAAAAAATTAGAAAATAAAGAAATAATAACAACGCAAGAGAATTTACATAGAAACTCTCAAACCGAAGAAAAAATCACGGGCAACAAGAAAAAAATCTACTATGTGAAAAATCCTTACAATCACACAATTTTTCTTTTCACCTAATTCCCCAATACATCAACACACCTACAAAGAAATGCCCACAACAAACTTTTCAACTCTCACCTCAAAAGAGGAATTTAACTAGAGTCAAATTTATCGTACAAATCTTTGACTTTGCATTGGTACATTAATTAAGGAGGTAGCAACCTCCTTATATAGACAAGAGCCTTGTCCCAATTATTTTTCCCAACCAATATGGGACAAACAAAGGAGTCAAAACTCAATAATTTCCACCTTGGCGACTTTGGTTGATCCCACAACCACACTCCATCTCAATGAAGATCTCCTAAAAATAACATAACTCTTAATGTAGAGAATTATCATGCTTCACAGCATCATGCTCCACCATAAAAGCATGCCCACTTAGAATAAACCAATTCCAAGCTTTTTACTTCGGCACATGTCGAAAATAACCTTGCTGAAAAATTATGGTGCAACTCCTATGTTTGCTATCCTAGAAGTTCATCAGCCATCGACATAAATTCCACCATATAGTTTGCATTAATGCCAAACCAATGCCCGTATGCAAACTTGTGGACCCGCTAACAGTAACACATCCTCTATCATGACATCTTTGGGATTAGCGACATGTCATGAAGATGTACATGCCCTCCTTTTTAGAGAGTAAGATCATCATCCATGGGGACAATGTTAGCGACATTGTTAGTCTCTCCAATAACTGACCCAGAGCCTCTTGCCGAACCCGCTCTATCTCTTGGACAATTTTTCTTCACGTGCCCAAATTGTTCACATGTTCAGCATACTATATTTTTCTTCATGGATTTTTTCTTCCGATATCTAGCTACCACCAGAGCTGAGTTTTCAGGAGGAATATTTCTTCCACCACCCAGTCTTCTCTCTTCTAAAAAGAATTTTCCGGTAACTTAGAAAAAACTATCTTCTCTTTCCCATGAATCAAAATCGGTTTCATGTGTTCATATGAAGGTGGAACAGATCAAATGAGTTTCAAAGCTTAATCCTCATCATCTATACGAACTCCAATAGCCTTCAGTTTAGAGACGATCCCATTGAGAATACTTAAATGATCTGAAATTGTAGTATCTTCCTTCATCCGCAGTGTATGAAACTGCTCCTTTAGGTACACCCGATTTGAGATGTCCTTTGTTTGATACAACTTCTCGAGCTTTTCCCAGAGCTCATTTGCTGTAGATATTTCATGCACATTTGCAAGGACATTCTTAGCCAAACACAATCGTATCCCACTTGCTGCTCTCAAATCCAAATCCCCCCAATCTTCATCGCTCATACTAGATTTGTCCATACTAGCAGTTTTGCCAGTATCACTAGTAGTAATGCTAATATAAGGGATTTGTCTGCCTTTCAATGCCTTGTGTAACCCCGACAGAATTAAAATATCCTTGACTTGCACTTGCCACAAGCTAAAATTGATTCTCCCGTCAAATTTCTCCACCTCAAATCTAAGAGGATTCGAAGCTCTATTTCCTGACATTTTTCTTGTGCTCTTTTGTTGTGATGAATTTTACCGTAGAAATGAATAGTACACCAGGTAAGTTCCCAGGAAAGAGAGGTGAGTCACAATGGACACACTTAACTACCAAGTCTTTTCT
>JANKOD010000002.1:23879798-23895333 GCA_026284645.1 Erythroxylum acuminatum
AAATGATCTGAAATTGTAGTACCTTCCCTCATCTGCAGTGTATGAAACTGCTCCTTTAGGTACACCCGATTTGAGACGCCCTTTGTTTGATACAACTCCTCGAGCTTTTCCCAGAGCTCCTTTGCTGTAGATATTCCATGCACATTCGCAAGAACATTCTTAGCCAAACACAATCGTATCTCACTTATTGCTCTCAAATCCAGATCCTCCAAATCTTCATCGCTCATACTAGATTTGCCTGTACTGATATCAGGGATTTGTTTGCCTTTCAATGCCTTGTGTAACCCCGACTGAATCAAAATATCCCTCACTTGCACTTGCTACAAGCCAAAATTGATTCTCCCATCGAATTTCTCCACCTCAAATCTAAGAGGATTCGCAACCCTATTTTCTGACATTTTTCTTGTGCTCTTCTGCCTTGATGAATTTTACCGTAGAAATGAATAATACACCAGGTAAGTTCCCAGGAAAGAGAGGTGAGTCACAAAGGACACACTTAACTACCAAGTCTTTCCTTAGCCAGAACTTTCTTAGACATGCACTTCTACACTACCACACCAAAGCTCCACCGTACCAAATGAACCTTTCTTAAGAAAATCTTTTTTGATGTGGAAGATCAGTCAAAACTGCGACCACAGGGCATACTTAGAATTAAAAAAAAAAACACCTTGGCTCTAATACCAATTGTTGGGAATTTAGACCTCCTGAACCCACATCCAAGGATATTTAATAGACAAAATATCATAGAATAAAAAATAATAACAATACAAGAGAATTTACGTGGAAACTCCCAAACCGGAGAAAAAACACGGGCAACAAGAAGAAAATTTACTATGTGAAAAATCCTTACAATCACACAATTTTTTCTCTCACCTAATTGCCCAATACACCAACACACCCACAAGGAAATACCCATAACAAACTCTCCAACTCTCACCTCAAAAGAGGAATTTAACTAGAGTTAAATTTGTTATATAAATCTTCGACTTTATATTGGTACATTAACCAAGGAAGTAGTAACCTCCTTATATAGGCAAGAGCCTTGCTCCAATTGTTTTCCCCAACCAATATAGGACAAACAAAGGAGCCAAAACTTAACATATTTGAGAGAACTCTCCTGGATCAAATGTTCATGACGTTCATTGCAATTTGAGAACAAGTTCTAGAATATTAAAATGACAAAGGTTTTTTTGTATTGTATTCGTTAAATGGGGTTATTCTTAATATAATTTGGGTTTACAAAAAGGTTATGGTTCCTCTTCACTATTAAGGAAGATATGTAAAAGGATTCTTCTTTACCAAGGGGAACGAAAGAGCTTGTAAGAAAGTTTATCTTCACGTAGTTGAAAGAAGAACTTAGTGGAATTTCAAGTGAGACTTAAAGAGTAGATATAGGTAAAGTTTAATTTTCAAACCATTATAAAATCAATTTGGAATGGTATTTGTAAAACCATTGTATCATGTTTAATAATGCCACAATGGGCACTCTCTGCCCTTTGTGCCTGTACTATCTTTCTTCCTTCCTTACGGTTCTGTCAACATATATGCGATAGGGAAAATGAAGGTTTCCTCTTATGGACCTTCTTTGAACGGTACTAATTATCGATGAGATAGAGGACTCAACTCTCACAAATTACTAAGGATTACATATTATGAGAGACTCCATTAGAGAAGCAAACCACTCGATGCTTCTTTGTCCTTCATTGACTATATAGCACATCACATGGTGGATCCATCTAGTCTAAAAATCAGGTATATTTCTAACATATTTCAGTTCAATGGCCAAAATACAAGGAAAATGTCCTTAAAGGCCTTAGACACTTTCTTAAGAACCTAAATTGTTTTCCTAAATATGCACTACCAGCTATTTGTACATCTATTAGACTTTACCTAGGGGAATTCATTCCCAGAGAACTTCAAATGCCAAACATTGACATTTTTCAGATAGCCTTATAAACTTAGGCCTAGACATCGTTGGACTATCTCAGACCCAAACTCCCTTCTTCTAGGATGCCTAAGACTCAAATGATGATATTCTCCTAATTGATTAAGAGGAGCTATATAGTTTTTTTTTTTAAAATTAAACACAGAGGAAGCTAGTCCTAATAGAAGGTGAAAAAAACCAGTGATGATATTGACAATACTAGTAGAAGAGCTTCCACATTAAATTTGCTATCATTGCAAGGACTTATCTGACAAGAATGATTATTAGTATTACTCTTATTATTATTGTGGGTCTTCTTTTCAAAGTCGTTCGTCTTTTTGTTTAGTTATCTTTTATGATGTAACTTTGTTTTTATTTATTTACCATGTGATGGGACGTTGTTCTTATCTAATTAATATGTTACATGACATTATTCTTATCTATTTAATACGTGAGGTGATGTTGTTTTTGTCCATTTAAGATGTAAAGTAACCTTATTTTTATCTAAAGTTGTTTTTTTTTTGTAATCCTCTTTGCATATAAAAGCAAGAGATCTTTTCCATTGTATTCAAACTTCATTGTATCCAAGAAACATTTCCATTCAATAAAAGTTATTTGTTTTTATATGACTTCACTCTAAAAAGCTCTCTTTCCCCTAAAGGCTTGAGTCTTCAATAGATTTTACTTATGTCACAAAGAGATATTAGTATGCTCAGCACTTTCCTTTATATAAGGATCTTGTGCATCAGAAAAGTATCAAACCTGTGATCCTATTTAAGTTTTAAGTTATACGAGAAGCATTGTTCAGGATAGGAGGCAGACCTTGAGAGTTGAATCCTGTTACAAGCAAAGGGCTTGTGTCTCGACTAGCATGCTTGAGGTCTTAAACTACAATCATCTTTGTCTATCTTAAAGCTCTTATAAAGGTTTGCTATATCATATCGCCAGTAGTTTCCTATTATCCCCGTGACCCTAAACCTAGGGTTCCTGAGTGGCTTTTGTAGAACAATATGTAATTCTGGAGTTTCCCTCTAAAGTCATCTTGTTATGGCTAAACCAAGGTTACACACATCTCCAGGTAGGAATCGCTATCAAAATATTCATCCATCTAATATTCACAGCCTAAATCACACATACATGGATTTACATCTCAAATAAAACGTTCGTTGACATGGCTGATATACACCTCATGTCCATTGGGGTGGACCGAGTGGATTGGAGGACCACTAAACTTTATGAGAAAATGCTGGAGTAATCATCATTATTGGCGCAAAAGAAGCTTTGGATGATTCTAGGTTGTCTTGTCCAGGCTTGCAAAAAATAGACTTTATTATTCCATCTAAACTTCTGAATAATGGAAAAGTGGTAGTATAAACGGAGCGCTGATAAAGAACATGAAACTCTTAATAAATTGTTATTATTTTTAAAATTTTTAACAGTACACAATTATTATGATAAGTTTTGAGGTGAGGGAAACTATCAAGAGCTGTATCTTTTACTTTATGGAGATTTGGTTAGCTCATCAGGCTACTGGGGCGTAGATTAATTTAAAGGTATAAGTATGGGGAGGGGGAAAAAGAAAAACTGCAGAAGATAAAGACAAGAACTTTGGTGAAAGACACATGCCGTGCCAGGCCTTGCTTCTTGGTTGGTGTTTCTATCTGACAAAGCTTTGCTCTAAGTGGGAAAAACCTAGTCAGAAAGTGTTCAAAAGATTAACCGATGGCAAGAGCTTTATTTCCCCTTTTCAAATCCAAATCTTCCTTATCCCATTATGCTTCTGCGCTCAGATTTTCAGTATCATCTCAGCCCCAGTTTGAGGTTATTACTTCCTCTTTTTTTTTTTTTTTGAATTAGTGAACTTTTGGTCTCCTATTGGCCGTGATAGAGATTAAGTAATCCCTTTAAGTATCCATTAATTGGAATTTTTGGTGGAGAAACTGATCAGGTGATCAACCAGAAAGTGAAATCATTAGTGTTCACATTGGTTTTTGTATTTGAATTGAGACGAGCATTGTTCGAGTATCGGGTGGAGTGTACCTATTTTCTTGCAGCAATGTCGATTAATTTAAATTTGTTGCTTCCGTCTCCAAATGGATTTTCAATTGGTTGTTTTTCATTATTGCTAGTTACTGTCCGCTCACCAGGAAGGCTTTAGTTTAGTAGAATCCTAAGACTTTCTGATATTTAGTTTCTCTGGAACAGATTGAAAAGTAGGAGCTTTAAAAAAAGGCCAAATTGCTAATATACTTGGAAAACTATATTCTGTGTTCTTAACAGAATTTTCTTCAATTGTTTATTCTGTCTTGTAGAGAAGTGCTGTCGTTAAACTTGATGTTGTACTAATAACTCCTGAGGTTTCCTTAGTCAAACTCCCCCAATTTGTCACTTCCTCTCTAATTCTTTTAGTTTCACGGGAGGGGAGGAGGAATGAGGGTTGAACTTCTACCACTAGCTCTGTGGCCACTTGGCTTTTTGGTGCTGCTTATTGGCCATTCTAAAGTTAACAGGATCATCATAGTGTGAAGTTAATCTATGACAAAGTTGGCAAGAGTTGTATTTTTGAGTTATGACTGTTTTCATGTCGTTTTAATTTGTAGAATCCTAAGACTTGAACATTAGATTGAACTTAATTCATGATGTTTCACTGCTATAAACACACTTTTGAGTCCTCAGTATGGTTTTTTTGGTAGCTTATGTGTCTGCGCTCGATGCAATTTGCAGCTCATTTCTGCAACTTTCATACTAAATAGTGATTGATATGTTACAGAGTGTTGGATTCATTGGGCTTGGAAATATGGGATCCAGAATGGCTAGAAACCTTATTAAATCTGGATTCAGAGTTACTGTTCATGACATGTAAGGCTTGGGTATTTTTGCATTTTTCATATTTTGGTTCCTAAAAGCTTTTATCACATCCTTTGTGTAAATATAAAATTGCGTGTCTTAGTCTTATGTGGTTTCATTATGAATGTAAACATATGAAGAGAGAAGATTTCTTAGAGTTGTTAAATGAAACTCTATCTTTTTGTAGTTTCAGTTTTATAATCTTATTTACGGAGAATGCAGGATGCAAATCCATACTTGGAATCAAATACTTAAATTTGGTTTTAATTCAGAAACTCTTATGCTGTCAACATGTTTCTGGAAATGGGAATCACAACAAAAGAAACGCCATTTGAAGTTGCAGAAGCAAGTGATGTTGTAATTACAATGTTGCCTTCATCATCTCATGTGAGTATTATGTGTCAATTTCACCTTCGTTTCTATGTTAAGGATCTATAAGTTTCTTGAGTTGTTCTCTCTGTTAGTCTTCAAAATTATACTAACTTTTAAAAGTTATTGCTTAAGTCCTTCACTATATAACAATGAATTCTTTGATGTGTAACAATGAATGTTCTCTCTATAAGTGCGGAGAACCAATACTTTTACTGAACAAGGAATCTAATTGGTGTTCACATATTCTGAGAACTGTTACAAGCCATTTATGAGAAGCTGTGGATATTTCTAGCATTCTAAATTGTTGAGCATCTATAGCATTTTATGCTCTAGACTCGTCTCTTAATGTTTCTTCTTTCTTGTGTTGTAAATGGAAAAGGTTAACTAAAGGTAAAACATTCTTATAATTTGTTCTAGCGCAGATCTTAAGGTTAAACCGTATTTTCAAGAGGACTTGAATGCTTTAGAAGTTTATCATTTCATTTCAGAAGTTTTCTTGTAAGGCTTCCAATTTAGTTTTGATTTTTTTTCCCAATGAACTTATCTAGCTAACTACATAGGTATTGGATGTCTACACTGGACCAAATGGCTTGCTTCATGGTGGAAATTTTCTGAGGCCGCTTTTGTTAGTAGACTCATCTACTATTGATCCCCAAACATCAAGAAAGCTTTCTTTAGCTGTATCTAATTGTGTTCTAAAAGAAAAGAAAGGTATCTCTTTGAGATTTAAAGTTCTGACGTTTGTGTTGTCGAGTAGAGTTCTCAACTTTATGTCAAAAATGTTTACTCAACATTTTGTATGGTTTACCCATTAATGCATCAGTGTTTGGCTGATCTTTAATTCCTTCTGCAATTCTTTATGTTTACTAAGTGTATCTTTAGTTTATGAAGTAGTGAAGTACCTAAAAAGCACCATCCAGTAAGGAGGAACATTCGGTTGCTACTATTTAACATCAGCATCTGATCAACATGATTTCAGTTGTTTATTCACTAAATTTTTGTTATTGTTCTTTTTACTGGATTCTTTGATGCGATACAAGGGAACCCTGCTCACCTGTTTCTTTCTTCAGGATGTTAAATGTTATTTTCTCTTTAACATTAACGTGACAGAGGTCTGCTAAAATAAATGTAGAAAGAAGCAAATTATTAAGGGGTTTCATATTGATCTCAAATCTAGTGTGTTTTTTCTCATACATGACATTCCAAGCGATGATATAGTAATATATGAAAGCCTCCATGTGTGCACGTGTCTGAATTTTGTTGCTGGAAAGTTTAGTGCTTCCTTTCTCACAGATTATTGGAAGGAACCTGTCATGTTGGATGCTCCCGTATCTGGAGGGGTTCTTGCTGCAGAAGCCGGTACTTTGAGTTTCATGGTATTTTTTCCCCTTTCACCTCTTTCTAAATTGAACTGAACTCTTTGCTGCCCATATAAACGGTTTTTACTGAAGGCATCTCATTACCACATGACTTGGGCATGATATCCATGGATAACCATCTACATCTGCTGTCCATCTAATGCATATTTGAAGAATGTTTATTGTAGCAAAGGTGGACAATCTGTTAAGTAACATTTTTCTTTTAATAACTGAGTTCATAAAAGTAGATGGTATGCCATCCAGGTTGGTGGTTCTGAGGATGCCTATGTGGCTGCCAAACCCTTGCTTCTCTCAATGGGCAAAAGCGCAGTTTATTGTGGTGGAGCAGGAACAGGTTCCGTAAGTTCTCAAAAACTCTGTGAAATAGAGTGACATATTTTCCATCTATCAACTACTTCACTTAATTAAGTTGTGCTCCCTTATTTTATTGTTAAAATTTAGTTCGTC
The DNA here is from genome assembly GCA_026284645.1 of Erythroxylum acuminatum. Classification (NCBI taxonomy): domain Eukaryota; kingdom Viridiplantae; phylum Streptophyta; class Magnoliopsida; order Malpighiales; family Erythroxylaceae; genus Erythroxylum; species Erythroxylum acuminatum. The sequence goes on from JANKOD010000002.1 coordinate 23,886,768, forward strand.
GTTTTGTTAATTGCTAAAAGCCTGACTTGATATATGCTAATACAGCAGATAATGTTTTTATTCATCCACTAGGCAGCAAAAATTTGCAACAATTTGGCAATGGCTGTGAGCATGGCTGCGGTTTCAGAAGCTCTTACCCTTGGCCAATCTCTTGGAATTGATGCCAGCACCCTAACAAGTGTTTTTAACTCTTCAAGTGCTCGGTGTTGGAGTAGGTATGTATTTTTCAATCTAATATGCTATTAACTCTCACTTAATTAACTTACGTAGTATCACCCTTTTGAATTTGAAATTTAATTCAAACTAGTCCACAATAAGAACTGCTACGTTTTACTAAGAACTGAAATGAGGCCGTGCTAGAAAATAGAAGAAAAGTGATAATCTGTTTTTTCAATTCAAGCTGGTCTAGAAACCTTTAAATTGAGGACAGACAAAAAAGTCTTTTCCATTGGCATTTTATATCATCAGATAGCGGTTTTTGGTGTTATGGGAAACAAGTTGATGCACTGATATGAGTTTTTCCATTGTTGATATAGTTATGGTTTGGTGATTTTTCTCTTGAAACTGTTTATTGAGTGTTACCACAATGGCAGTGATACATACAATCCAGTGCCTGGAGTGATGGAAGGTGTGCCTGCTTCAAGGAATTATGAATGTGGATTTGCATCTAAGCTCATGGTTTGTAATTCAACCCAACTTTTGTAGTAACTAAATGTTGCTTGAGCAAATTTCTTTTCTTTGGTTTTCTATTTCACGTAGTTTTTGGTGCATAACCTCGATAAATCGAGAATGTCATTTCTGTTATGTGATTTTTTTGAACAACCACATCTTTTGTTAATCATCCAAGTTTACTGAACAGTTCTTGTAGTTGTTTACCAGTCCTATCTCCTTTGTTCCTCCGTTTCTCTTTGTTCATATATGGGCCTGACCATGAGCACGGTTGAATATGCACTTTCTTTGATTCAGGCTAAAGACTTGAACCTTGCTGTAGCATCAGCCAAAGAGGTCGGTATAAGATGTCCTCTGACATCCCAAGCCCAAGAGATGTAAGTTTTCTGTTGCGTTGATTAAATACCCCTCAGGCAAGTCAGTCCTCTGACATCCAAGTTCTCTTAACGTCAATCATCCCAAAATAAGTGACCTTGAATTTGGCTCATGTCATAAGAAGATAAAATATTCATCCTTGATGATTGTTAGACTCAAGACTGTAGACAAACTTGGAAATATTTTACTGCAATGTAAGACTACCCAGTAATGATCTGAAATGGTTGTTGCAGTTACACAGAACTCTGCAAGGATGGTCATGAAGCCAAGGACTTCTCCTGTGTTTTCCGCCATTACTACTCCGGAAAGGACGAGCTTTAGCTTGAAATCAATGAAACTGTATACACCACGTAGGAGCGGATGCAAGAACCCCGAGTACTTTTTATTTTAAATCCAAATATATCCTTCCCTTGGAGTCGGACAGTAAACTGGGTGTTTAAGACCTCCGCCAGCTACGAGGTCACCTTTAATGGGATCTAGATGTTCTGTGCGCTGTTGATGATAACAGAGATGGGTGAGTTAAATGCCAAAAGTTAATCTCCTATTGCCTCAATAAGTTAACGTGACGTGTTTAAGAATTAAGATGCCTCGTGAGATAAAGACTCTTTACCACACTCCATGCACTCGAACTCGCCACGCCTTAATATGGACTCGTTTGGATTCGATTCAATTTTTCCCTAGGCTCCCTCATAACCTTTCATTGGTATAAGAGCTGGGTTGATGAATAGAGATTCATAGATTTGGCCAAATGAGGGGGTGATTTATGGAGTGACTCAAGTAGCTTCCCATGAGCGATGGGTTAAGGGAGAGCTAGTCCGATGTGGATGGATCCACTTGTGAAGGGTAGATGTTGGAAAATCATAAGTTGAGTAATCTCACATCATGTCCTAATTATATATAGGCTCATTTGGATCTGGTTCAATTTTTTCCTAGGCCGCCTCATAACCCTTCATTGGTATCGGAGTAGTTTCTCAACTCTTGAGAGGAATTAAGCAAGAGTCATAGCTCTTATTTCTATTTATAGAAAAAAGCATTAGGTAATTAAAGTTTAATTTAATTTAAATAAAATTAAATATCTCATATTTGATCCCTAAAGTTTTAAAAATTTATAATTAACTCCAACTTAATTAAAATTAATTTTCTTTCACAAATCGCTCTTTAATGTATTACCCATTAAGTTTCTAATATATTGGTAGTAATTATAAATTATAATTCTAATTCATAATTAGAATCAAATAAACTAAAACTTCTCTTAATTTATCTTTAATTATCCAATTAAATAATTTACAATTATAGATCAAGATTGACGTCTAGTAATATATCATGACCACCTAAATATCAGGAATGTCAAAATGGTTTGACTTAACCTATCTATGCATGGTTATGACGTATAATTTAATCCTTTCGTCATCCAATGTTTCAATTGAACATAGTATGGATATAGCGTCTACTCTATCCACTCATGTTCGTTTTTACTAATTAGTAATTAATTTATAATTGATATTTGAAAACACCTTTTCAAATGTTAATTCACTCTAGCAAGAGAATTCTATAAATCACTTTTAATTAAGAGCAATAGAACATTCTCTCTAATTACTTTAGAGTAAAGAATCCTTTATTGGCTTATTCAACTATCTCCATATAGTTCATACTGCATCCAAATACTATCGACTGAATTATCTTAGGACATTTCATAGGTAGCATCAAAACATAGTCATTCTCACATGAGATACTTTGATAATCTCAAGTCTAAGGATCAATTATACAACCATCATTATGAGAAAATTCACATACACATAAGTAATATTCCATTTGGGATGCTCATAGTCCGGTCAGTTGAATGAACTTATTCTCTAACAAGCACCCACGCATTAGTTTATCTTCATACTTTAATTTTTGAGATTAATTACTTTCTTCATAAGAAAAAAATATAATGTATGCTAGCTTTACCGTTTTATCAATATCTTGTCTTGATGAAACTACAACTAGGAATATTTAGGAATAATACATAAATGTAAATTGAAAATCATAATTATGATCTCGTCATAATTTCAATTACACAATAATTATTCAAGGGACTTTATCTTTAGTATTAAAACATCAAAAGTAATTAAACATAAAGATAAAGAATGTCATTATCAATTATTTTGTCACTAAACTATAATAAATCGATTGGTTGTAGGGCATAAACTAACAATCTCCCACTTACATTAAGCCAATCATTTAAGTATCTCATACCATATCACCATATGACAATTATACTACTGCTAAGACAATGGCCCTAATGGGAGAATTCTACAAGATTCTCTGTAGTGCTTAACTCTTATAATTTTCATCTTAATTATCATCATAATTAAGAAAATTTTGCCTAAATACATCTTTGGATCTTTTATGAGACCTTAGCTCCTTTTACATGCCCAATAGCTCTAATATTCCACCGTACATAACTGTCTTAAATAATGTAAGGAACTATATCAAGTTCACTAAAAAAATTATTAATCTAATCAATCATTTCCACTAAATGAAAAAATATATTATGACTTAATTAGCAACCATTGCTACACTGGAAACTTTCCAATATAAAATGATCTTGTTTTAAGTACAATAAACCTTAATTAGGTTTTACTTCTAAAGTAAATATCCTTTTCTCCTGAAATTTAAATATTAACTCATATATAGAATAATGAATATCTTTAATACTTCACAAGTATCTAATATCTCAAACATCAAACATCTTTAGTACATTATTTGTGTACTTGAACTTAGAATAACTGATCAACTTCCAATCTAACTCTATAGATCTAATTTCCAAAATTAAGTTGTTACATTTTCATATCCAACAAGAGTTATTTTTAGATAATTATGTTTTTGACAATTGAAAATTAGAATTATTATTCTCTGTGAGCAATATGTCTCTACATACTCCAACTAAAGAGGACAACTATACTCATACTAACCTTCATGTAGACATGATAAATTCACAATCATTTCCAAAACAAATTCTTTAAATTCATCATAAAAGTGAATCTTTTTTTATATGTGTAGAATGCACCACAAAATAAACCCAACTCTGCACAACTAATTTTATGACAGTGGTGAGTATGGATCGTATCTATAGAGAGTGTGTGCAAAGCTTTTGTAATGAAAGGAATCAATATTTAGGGTATAAGGGGTTTTGGTTGGAATTAAAAGACAAAACAAAGTAAAATTGAACTAACAAAAGTAATTAAAATTAAACAGTAAGAAAATGATAAAATTGATGAATGAGTTTGGAATTTAATTCTCAGATCAATGTCAGCCTACATACAATTAAACATACTTTAATGAATTGTTGTTTTCACACATCTCTTAGAAACTATTAATTGTAGGTTAACAATAAGCTTCGTTAATCTTGGTTTTCCCTTAAGTCATGTTTAATTAAAACAATCTCTTTAACTAAACATAGCTATCGAACAACCTAAAACAAACTCTCTAGATTTAGTAGGATAGTTGCATTATGAATAAGAAAAATATATTAATCTAGGCAATAACCACACAAGCTTAGCTCATTTAACCTATGTTATGTTATCCCTAATGATTAAACACTATTAGTTGCCAAAAATGAATCCAAAACACAACTATTACATATTATACTTAAGATTATAGCAATGGGTTTATATAAAAACAATATAATAGAGCATTCAGATCATCCTTACACAAATACCCAAATAATAGACATATAATAACATAAACAATCCCTAAAGAGAAAGAGATTCATCACTACATAATGAAGATATGCTCAAATGCGATCCTTATATTCGATTTAACCTCTGAATCAAAAAAAGGAAGATTAGCCCCTCCACGGATGCCTAAAAAGTACGAGTTCTATCACCCTTTTCATTCCAAAAATGATCCATCCCCTCTAAGCTACTCAAATGTTGCTTTATATGAACAAATAGTGTTTTAGGAAGATGCACAGTTGAGCGCATGGCTATGCATCCAATTGTACAAACCAAAAACAAGAAAGTTTTGTGAAGATACACAGTTGGATACTGTACACATAAGAAGGATGCACTTTTGACATACACAGTTGGATACTCGGTCGTGTATCCAAATGTGTATGTCAAAAGTGCATCCTTCTTATGTGTACACGACAGTATAAGTGGATACACAACCATGCATCTTCCAGGTCATCTTGAAAACTTCATTTTTTGAATTTTCTTGTCCCATCTTTAACCCAATTTGGCTCCTTATTCCACAAAGACAAATAAGTTTGAAATCAAGATAAACATCTCAAGGAATGTGCTTTTAACTCATTTTAACTCTTGAACTTCCAAATTGTGCCTAATACCAAATATGAACTAAAATGAGCATCATAATCATTTCACAACAATAATCATTAAGTGTAAGGAGTGAATGTATAAACAATTAAGCACAAATCCAATTCCCTCACACTTAGCTTTTGACCGTTCTCCGACAAGACAACAAAATCAAAGTCACAAAATAAAACACTTTCACAATTTCCATATTTCCCAAGAAAAGATAGCTATAAGTAAAGAGAAATAAAATTCAAAATCATAGCAAGACTCAACATTCAATGCCTTTACTCATGATAAATCAACTATCATTTTCTTTAGAAATCCAACAATCTAGGGGTAGACTTTGACAAAATGTGTTTAAGTATGATAGATTTATAGGTACACTCAAAACACCATTTATAAAGAAAATGATAGTTGATTTATCACTCAAAACACCATTTATAATCATGAAATTCCACAACTTTGCATATCATTTCATTTCTCTACCACTAAGATTCACATGCATAATCATGAATAAAAAGACTTTTCTAAGGTTGTAATATTGGCAAAGGTTAAGGTGAGATGTATTTGGGTAATGTAGCACAAAGGCCAACAAAGATAGTGAAACAAGAGTAACACTCATTGTAATATGAAGTGCAAAAACTGACATTCACCTAAAATTAGGTACCATTAGCTATAATGAATGCAAAAACTATGTTTCACAGCTTAAATTCAAGTTCTCACACCACAACCCTCATGAAGAATAAGGAATTAAAAGGAATCACTCATACAATTGACAACAACCAATACATTATAACCATAGGTGGTGATCCTTCGAAACAACATCTACCTTATATACATCATACTTAAATCACCCATTTTATACAAATTTAGGAGGAAAAACTAATAACGAATAACTTTGCAAAACAAATGCATTTCCTTCTTGATATTTTTATTTAAACATATTTTTATTTCTTTTCTTTTCTTTTCTTTTGTTTTTCTTTCGCTCTTTTTTCCTAATAAAAATTGGAAGAAGCTACATCAACATTTGGAATTCATTGATAATAGATAAAATGACATTCTAACAATTATAACCAACCCACGTATAAGCACACCCCTACGCCTATACTTTTGTGCATCCACAATCATCAATAATCAACAAATGTTCTACTAGATTTAAGGCTTAGGTAGGACATTTGGTTAGGTTTAAGGCATGTAATATGGTTAGCATAAAAAGAAAAGGCAAATAAAGCTCAAGGGAGCTTAGTAAAAGGAAAAATCATATCAATAGGTAGCTCATAAAACAAAGAGTGCCTATCTCATTTTCATGTTAATGCAAGTGATAACAATGTGGTCTCAAACAAAAATTCAAAGCAAAGTCAGGATGTACATGTCATGAAGGTTACATATGACCAAAAGACAATAAAACTGATATGGATATGTGAGTCAATAAAGGCTCAAAATCTCACTGGCTTGTGTCTATCACTAGTTACTACTCTTCTAAATATAATTTATATTGACCAATCAAAAGAGTAAAAGTACATGCTCAAGTTGCCATGAATTTTTCTAGTTAATTCACTCTCTAGTTATGACTACATAGTCCTACAAGCAATAGAAAAAAAAGAAATTGCTTATTTGTTTGTTTGTTTGATTCTCTCTCTTTTTGTTTGAAAACTTAAAAACATGTAAAAAATAAACAAAATTAAAAACACAAATGCATATAAGAAACAAACAACTTAAAAGCACACTTATAATCCTAACAAATGCGAAAATGTAAAGCACAAGAAACAAACTTTCTTTGGATGGCCTCCCAAGCAGCACCTTTGTTTATTGTAGTTGGCTCGATTCCTTGTTTTCCTCATCACGCGATAAAATTATGATCTTCAGTTGTCATAACTTCTGTCTTTTCCACTTGATTTTCTTTAAGATAGGGCCTGAGTTGATGACTACTCACATTTAGCGTCTTCCCTATCTTCATCCTCTTAATCTCTACTGAATCCCTACACTTTTGAAAAATCTACAACATCTCTTCACCCTTTTGCTCCTTGTTTAATTTCTCCAGTCTGCTAAGTAAAGGTGATGGGTTAGTCTTAACAACAATTAGGGACTGAGTACTCACCTTCTAGCTAAATGATATATTCCTTTCTCCTTCAAGCTCCTTCTCAATTTCTTCTTCACTAGCAATCCCTTAGAGTAGTCCTCTCAAGATTCTTAAACTCCTTTTCACTCTATAAGGTTTTCGTACTAACATTCCTTAGATTCACCTCGGGTTGAGATGGTTACATCTCTCCGCTTTGTGATTCTAGGTAGTTGATAGCTACCATCAGCTGAACCATCTGGCTTACCAAGTTCTGGATTCTAAACCTTATATCTTGCTGGAATTGTATCACATCATGATGAAATTGTAGAGTATTAGTAGCAAGAGACATAACTAAGTCTTCCAGAGATGTAGCTGAGTTGAAATAAGAGGCTTCTGGTCTATGTGGGAATTGATGTGCATTCTGCAACCCATTTAGGAAGTAGTTTTGTTGGCTATTCCCTTCATAATTAAAGTTCTTATGATCACTCAAAACTTGCTTATAGAATTGGGTATATGGGTGATAGGAAAATTTTTCACCGATAGCATTAACAATATCCACTAGTGACATACTCCCTTTAATGTGTCCTTTTTATACGCAAACAAAAAAAGGTGAAAAGATCAAGAAATAGCTAAAAAAACTAATTATAAGCAAATATATACAAAACATCAATTGAAATAAAAAACTAAAACTAAAGCACCACATTCCTCGACAATGGCACCAAAATTGAATTAACAAAATTAAATCAAATCAAATAGTAAAAAATAAGAAAATTGATGAATGATTCAATCTCTGCTTACACACAATCAAACATACTCCATTGTCTTGTTGTTTTCACACCTCTTTTATAAACTATTAATCATAGATTAACAATAAGCTCTGTTAACCTTGATTTTTCCTTAGTTCGTATTTAATTAGAATAAGCTCTTTAACTAAACCTAGCTATTGAACAACATAGAACAAGCTATCTACATTTAGTAAGACACCCGCATTATGAATTTGTTGGATCGGAAAAAGAAAACATGCCATATTTGGAGAAACGGTAGATTTCAAAACTTTTTAAGAAATCATTTTTCAGCGGAAGCAACAAATCCAAATCAACATGCTAATCCATACATGATATGGTATAAGGATAATAAAAACATGAACAAGATGAAAGGAATTACC
>JANKOD010000002.1:23907689-23920060 GCA_026284645.1 Erythroxylum acuminatum
AACCTTACTAGGAGATGGCTAGAATTCTTTCTTTGTGCTAGCAAAGACAAGAACTCTTGTGAGAGTTAGAGAGAAAAGAGTGTGTGTGTGTAAGAAAGAACTTTTCTTTTACTTGTGTCTTATATAAGATGCACGAAAATGATCTCTATTTTTTGAACCATTTGGCCTTGCATAACCCCCATCACTAATGGAGAGTTATGAGAAGTTATTGGTCATGAATAACATGCATTAATGGAAGTTATAAGAAGTTAATGACTATGAATAGCATGTATTAATGAAAGACCATTTTATTCATCCTTCGGATCTCCTATGTATGTGACCTATTAGATTCCCGGTTATGCTGGTCACTTGAATCAACACTTAATTCAAGTAAGTCAAGAGCGGTATCTAGCAACACGTCAAACCCCCAATTGACTGAAAAGTCAGTGGTTTGACTACGAACCCTTCCATACGCAATGTTATCATGCAATTCATCCTTTCATCATCTATACCCCACTTGGTTTAAGGTATGGCCAAAGTGTCAACTCCCACTAGGCTAACTACGTCACATCTAATCCAAGTGATATTAGGTCTTGTCCTGAGGATCTCATTACTCTATGTATCGTTGAAGACTCTTTTTATGATACATATCTGCTCTGGCTAGAGACTCTCGAGTAATGATCCCGATAAGAGGCTATGGGTATCATCTCCTTTTATCAGGAGTGGTCAATCCTTTAGTGGCTACTCAATTATCTCTGAATACCTCAAGTTGTACCTAATTACCACCCTATGAGTAACCCCTGAAAGGCACCGATGAATAGAGTCAAAGCACAGGATTAATATCCGAGATATCCTTAAGCACCTCAAGTCAAAAGATTATTGCATCATTGTTATGATGAGACTATTATCGACAGTAGAATAGAATATCCATATAATTGCCTCATAGTAGGTCAGTCCAATGTACTTACTACTCTTAGTAAACATCCACATGTTAACTCTAAATAACTCATGTCTACAGCTTATGAGATCTATTGCTTGATTCAATCAAGGTGTATAATATATGCTAGTCTATTCGAATTAATGATATCCTATCTCATTAATCCTATGACTAGGGAAAGTTTAGATACTAACATAATTACACATGATAAGAATCTCATTATCATGATCTCATCATGATTTTCTCCATACTATATTTTGTATCAAGGACTTCATTAAATCAATTTAAGATCAACATCAAACCCATAAATGTATGAATATCGAAATAATGATTTTTTTTTTATTAATCATAAAATGATTTGTACAATTAGTGCTAAAGATGATTACTTTTAGAGCACCTCTCTAGCAATTTGAGTTTCTGACTTTTGTTTTTGTTTTTTTTCCTGTTTTCATAATTTATGAGTTTCTGGTTTTTGTTTTTAGTTTTTGTTTTTTTCCCCCCATATTCCATAATTTATGAAAACTCCAAACCCATTCAAGCCCATGTTTAGAGTTCAATTCAACAAATAAAGTTGCTTTATTTGAATTTTTTTCCCAGATAAAGGACCCACCCAAAACCAAAAGCCATGCTCGCCGACTTCAAACTGTGTCTTCCGTTAACATCTCTCATATTCTCCGCTAAAACTCGCATGGACTCGCCGCCTCAGAGCCCCAACCGCTCAATTTGGAACTCTGCTTCTCGTTCTCCTCCCAGGAATGTCGAAATTAAAGAGACAGGTGATCATATGTCCCTAACATTGCAGGAATGGCAAGGATGGGGCTCTGTGTCTCCTGTTCCTGCAAAGGTTCTACAGGTTGTTGATGATTTGAAGGTCTTGGAGAGGAACATTAATGCCCAGATGAGCTTTGGTGGCAGTGGTGGAAAACTTCAAGTAGGCTGCTCGCAGGACCTCTGTTTAGATTATAATTGAAATAGAAAAGTCGAACAAAAAAGTTGCCACCTTTATCATGCAAGTACTGGAAATTGTGTGAGGATTCTCAGTCTTTGATATAGGGAATACATCGTAATAACACGACTTGTTTTGCTTTCCTTTCTTTATTTATTTATTTGACTTGTTCTTTATAAAGTCAATTTTCAGCAGATTTAATTTTTGATCAATCAACTCAAGTTGATTGAGACGTGGCTCATTTACATCTTCTTAAGTTTTGATTTGCTTGTTACCTTGTTATGATCTATATAATTCATAATTTTTCCTGTCATTAATCTGAGTGGAGCTCTGTAGTATGAAATGAATTCATTCAGTAACATGTATGGGCACTTCATTCTCATTAGTCCTATTTATGCTGTAATAAAATTCCAATATGTTCTGGTTTATGCAACTTACAGTTTCTTTTTGGATGTTTTAACAAATATCCATATTATGTCTTTCTTCAAATATGTACACGATATGCTTATATGCTTGTATGTAAAGAAGTCTGACTTAGGATGGATAAGTATTTAAATTTTAGCGAAATTCATTTACAAGTGTTCCGACGGTTTCTTTGTGATGTTATCAACCTTCTATGCAAATGCCAGGGACATTTTAAAGTTCAAGAGGATAAAAAACACAGAGCAACATATCAGGCACTAAGTGATTCTGAGCAGAAGATTCAGTTCTTTTCAGCTAGACAAATTGCTTGTCGTTTGCTTGGAAGTAGAGGTTATCTTTGCCAGAAGGTATATGTTGCTTTGTAGTTTATAGTAACATCACCTGGGGTTAATGCATGATATTATCCACCTATTTATGGGGTTTTGTTTCTAATTTCTCTTTCCTTTCCATTTTTTTCTGAGAGATATCAAGGATGGTAGGACTATGATTGGGAGCTGTGGTTGTTTTCTAGATGATCTATGATTGGGAGCTGTGGTTGTTTTCTAGATATGTTACATAAAGAGGACAGCATCTGAAATTTTGTCTTTCGCTTCCACTTCTCTTTTTATCTGATGTGAAAGCTTTTGATCTGCAGTGCTGGCTTCCTATGGAAGAAGATTGCATGTGTGCAAAAATAAAACGCTGCTCTATGTGGCATGGTATACGATTCTGGTTGTACATGCATCCGAAGGTTAAGATCCTTTCTTTATATCCCATGTAACTATAACCCTCATGCCCAAATGCCCAAATTCCTAATCAATTTGTTTCAGGATTTTTTAAGACAAAACAATACTGGAAAATTGTTGTGGCAAGTATTTGGAGTTCATTCAGCCACTTTATGTCTTTTTGGTGTAGCAGAAGATGAGGACATCATGTGGAATGCATTTAAAGTAGCAGGTTAGTTCTAATTGAGCTTTGTGAAGCATTCAGGCATGCAACTAGGACATAATGAACCTGACACTTGAATATTATTGGACATGTAATAAGTTTGAGTAAAAGTATCTAATATTATCAATGACACTGTATGTTTATGCTAAAAAGTTATGGTATTTCTAATTTCCTTTTTTAATTTTAAACCATGTTACAAATTAGCATAGTCTAGTCTTATGACATCTTTAATACTCATAAGCACCATACTTTGTGTACTTTTGATTACCCAAGGCGCCATTATTATCAGGAAAAAATTATGTTAGTTTTTCTCATGTCTTGTTGATGCAAACAATACGTAAAGCATGATAATGATTACTTAAAATTAGTGAAGAGTAATTAAGTTGTCATCCTATATAAGTGCAGCAGGGTACCTGCTGAAACTGTTGACGTTACTTTATGCAACCAAAATGCAGGAAAACACAATGTCTGGTGTCTTTATCCCAACAACAGTACAGTGCAAAAGTCACTTCAGGATGCTCTCAAAGAAGGATTTACAGCTGATCTAGAACATGATCCCACTGCGGTATACTTTCTTACAGGATTTTTATATGTTTTCTCTTTCTAACGTAGCTTGGTATTCAATTGGAATGGAAGCTTATTTTGGATTACGAGGAAGGTATGTGTTGTTTCCTTGGCATGTTCATGAGAAACCATGGTTAGTTGAGAGAAGTTGTCAATTCAGACTACTATACTTTAAAATGCAGAACTTTTGTTGCATATGGTGTGCATATCTGAAGGACTAATATTACTGATGTGATTCCTGAGTAATAGATTTATAGGTATTGTTTTGATGCAAAGTTAAGGAGAGACATAGATTGATCAGGAAGTTGTAATTATTTAAGCTACTGTTCTTGATGCATGAAAAATAAAAACTTTTATTTTCCTTGTTACAAAAGTAAAATATTTCTTCTTTAATTTGTCTTTGTTACTTTAGGTTTAAGTTTATTAAGGAATAATAAGAATCCTTGTTAAATATAATTTTTTATTTTTATTTTATAGTTTAGTGGGTTTTCCTATTCTATTAGGACTACAGTTTTAAGTCATATATATTTATATATATATATATTGATTATGTTTCCAACGGTCAATAAATAAGAAGATAGAGAAACTTTTCAAGTGTGGAACTTTTCTAGACTCTTGAAGTGATTTCTAGAAACATATTGGTGTGATTCTGATGGTTTTTTTTTTATTTTCTATTCTTAGGTTGATTCCTACTTTTCGATACAAATATAGGAGCAATGCCTAGATCTATCCTTTATCTCATAAATTCTTGCCCAAAAATCCTCAATTCTAGCACCCTTCTAGTAGCTCTAGATTTATGGTTTATATGTATGCCATCAAATTGCTAGAATGTCCACTGTTTGTCCTAGATCAATTTGAGTTTGGTTGTTGCAGTAATGTAATTGATTGACAGAATATGCTGAGATCTGAAAACGCTTGACTCATAATTCCTTAATATAGATCTGAAATGAAGGATGAGTACTCATCATGCGTGGAACATAAAATGTCAATATGGGGAAAAGACATGCCTTAACCTATCAAAATGTGATCAATAGGTATGATGATGGTTAGGCTAGAAAGCATGCAGTGATCAACCAGAGACTAGGCTATTCCACCATTATCCATAAGCAAGCAGTCATTTGGGATCATAAAATGAGAAATGTGGAAAGAAAACTGGATAATAGACTTTCATTTGCACTGCTTTTCTTTGCTGCTCAAGCTTTTGCTTCCAAGAACATCTCAATGTACTTATCTTGGTACAGAACTATAGACTAGGGGTATTGATCTAGCGTCAAAACCTCCACCAATGTTTCCCCAATAATTTATTTCGATTAATGGTTGTCAGTTGGTGCAAATATAGTGACAGGATTTGAATGAAATTAAATCTCAAGTTTGTTCAAGCTTTTACCACATCCTTGCAATCATAGCCACTGCCTAGTGGTGAAGAAAACAGAAACAAAGAAATTATTAACGGGACACTCTGGATTTGAATTTTAGTTTGCAGGTTATCATTTTTTCTTTTTGTTCAAATGGTTGTCACACCACGTTAACTCATTCCTTTTATCAAGTATACATGTTTTTCTTTGTGATGTAACCAAATGGTGATTGTCTTGTATGACCCTCTTCACAGATGAGTGATGGTAAATTTGTGAATTTTGTTTTGATTGATGGTACATGGAGCAACTCTTCTGCGATGTTTAGGCGTCTAAAGGTAATAGTATAAAGCTCTTTTTGTTGCTTTTGGTGCATGGATCAAATCCCAGAGTCTTGTCATTATAGAATGTAGTTCTAATTGTTAGGATGCAATAAGCAAATACTTTCCTCGCTAAGTCTGACTGTAGTTCCATCTTTGGCTTTCTTTGATTTAGCTTATGCGCTGGATATTCTTATACAGGAAAGGGCCAAACATGTTTGGGGAAAGGAGGATATGTTTTGCATCTCTCTGGCAACTGGTGGATCTGCAATGCATAAACTGCGGTGAGATATATACTTGCTCAACTATCTTCTGTTGGAGATTTTATTTTATCCTACTTGTATCAATGTATCTGATTCTCGCACACACCATCACCCACAAACACCCCTGTTCATCTCATTATTATTTGAATTTCTAGTATGTATTACATTGTTGTGAGTTGTATCTGTTAACGTTATCTGAGGGTAGCCCCCAGCCATCATGGGATCGTACCTGCACAGCAGCTGCAGCAATTGGCCTTCTGTCTGAGCTACAATGTCTTCCAGGGTTTGACTCTTTTCAATTGGGTGAGCAGGCTGAAGCTTTAGAGAATGCTTTAGTTGCTTTATTGGAAGCACTAACAGCTCGGCGTCTTAGAATGGGCCGATCAATAACACGCAAAATGAGACACAATCGTGATATTTGTTGATCACTGGTGCAGAATCAGATTTTTAAGCTCAAGTATGCGTTGAATTCTTGAGGCTATTCTATAATCTTAATCTGAAACTGCCCAACTTACTAATACTCATTAGCATGCATTTAGTACTTCACGTCTTGGTGCTCTAGTTTATTGACTATGCAGATAATTGAAGAATTTTATGAGATTTCTGACATGGCATATTGTGGATAATGGAACATATGAAGGAATTATTTAGTTGGTCAAAACTTTAGAACTAGCTTGTGTTGATCTACATGTTGCACTTAGGATCCACATTCTAATCATGTGCGTTCAGCGCTCTTTTTGAGAATAATTTGTTAGCTTGATGTGCATGTTCTGATTGTGGGTCCTTTTTTGTGTGCTTCATGCTAACTACTGTCGTAAGCAAACATCAATTTGTCAGTACGAGGTAGAATGCTAGTTAGGATGCTAAACTGCTTCGAGTGATAATTCTGAGGATACCTAAAGTCTACCAATCACATCTACAAGTTTTTCATTTCAAGAAAGTACTTGTTTTACCTAGCTGCCTGCATATCCATGTTGGACATGATCCAAGAAACTTGCATGGTCACAAAGACTAACTGAGCTGGATAGATTTGCAATTAATTCTGTGTTCCAGTGGTTGTATGCAACTCAGCAGAATGATGGTGAGAGAGAGAGAGTATTTATTGGATGACTGATTTTGCAAGAAAGACGCAAATATGATGCTAGATTTGCTTCCGGCATAAGCAATTTGTTAAGAATTCGTATGGTCTCATGCGACATTGTAACTGGTGCTTGATTACTCTTGATATTGATTCTTTCTCCTTACTTCGTGAATGCAAAAACAAAAAACAAAAAAGGAAGTTTTATAGCACGAGAACGAAACAAGATCACCAAGCAAAAGCTAGTTAGACATGTCAAGTTTCGCCCTACCTGATTTTGGCTTGGTTGGTCGGCTCCACCAGGCCACGGGCCTAGGTCGGGCTGGCCTATGGTCTGACCTTTCGGCTGAGTCACAGGCCACCCGAACCCACAGTTGGGCCGGGCGTTTTACTTCTTTGATGCAGAGCGTTCACCTTCGTTGTTATTGGCCTCTAATTTTACTACTTTTTAAAATATAAGTAAGTAAATGAAGAACGATGCGCAGAATAAGTCAGATATCTTTCATGTGTATAAAACGTACAATTTTGTGCGTTTGGTGAAACAGTGCATTTTGGTGTATTCTTCTTTCTTTCCTTTGTCTTTCGTTCTGTCGTATTAGTAATAACTTATCAAATCACAACGTATTAACTGCTAATGCACTTTTCTTTTATCAAATCTTAAGAACATGGTCTAATCATGAGAGTAGTATTTTATCGTGGCGTCGGATGTCAAGTTTTTATGGATTCTTTCGTTGTTACAGCCAGGGATCCTCTGTCCCCCTTCCCCTGGCCTTATTCTGGCCCCCTCCTATTTGAGCCATCCATTCAGGTAGGACCCACCTGAATGGATGGCTCAGATGGGAGAGGGCCAGAATAGAGCTAGGGGAGGGGGACAGAGGATCTCCCCCGTAGTTACTGGCTCGCAAAGCCATAAAAAGAATTGAATGCCAGCTAAGGCTAACTGAAATTAAATAACTAATCATGTCATAGAAGGGAAAACAATCTAAACTATAAAATAAAAATAGAAAATTATATTTAACAAGGATTCTTATTAGTCCTTAATAAACTTAAGCCTAAAGTAACAAAGACAAATTAATGAACTTTTGTATCAAGGAAAATAAAAGTATTTTTGTTTTTCATGCATCAAGAATTGTAGCTTAAATAATTACAACTTCCTGATCAAACTATGTCTCTCCTTAACTTTGCATCAAAACAATACCTATAGGGCTATTACTCAGGAGTCACATCAGTAATATTAGATATGCACACCATATGTAACAAAAGTTGTGCATTTTAAAGTATAGTAGTTTGACTTGACAACAACTCTCAACTAACCATAGTTTCTCATGAACATGCCAAGGAAACAACACATACCTTCCTCGTAATCCAATATTAGCTTCTATTGTTCTCTAGGCCTCAAGCTTCAGACAACAAAGGAGGAATTGAATGATGCTACTCTTCTCCAAATTGCACTTGGTTGCTCAATTTTGAAGCTTACCAATTTCACTTGAACTTAGTATTACAATCTGAAGAAGCAATGAATCAGAATGGATAAGGCCAAGATTAATTCTTGGGAGAAATTAAAGAAGCATATGAGATGTATGTTTGTGCCTCGTGAGTGTGAGCATGTGAATTACATTGATAAACCTGAAACAAGATGACATAAGTGTCTAACAATATATTCACGAATTTGAACAGGTCATATTAATTTGTAACATTTAAGAACGTGAAGAACAAAAAATTTCTCTATTCATTAGTCGGTTGATTCCTACATTGAAAGAGAAGACTCAAGTACTAATTGTTGAGTCTTTTGATGAAGTTACCAAGTTGGCTCTGAAATACGAATAACAAACAAAGAAATTGATTAATAATATAATTGTTAAGGGTTATTCGAGCTTAAAAGAATGTGTTAGTTTGATTCCCAGGCCTTAGTAACTGCGACAAAACAAAAGGGTACGTCTGTGAGACAACTGTACGTTGAATAACTGTAAGCAACTCGTGTTTTACGTGACTGAAGAGGTTTCTTTGACATGTTGACTCTTGTCTTTGTTCAGCACTGGCAGCTCGTAGTTTACGAATACCTTTTCATGATCTTTAAGCTTTTCTGCTTCGACTACATGTAGATAAACAGACAAGGAGTTGTCTTTTCCAGCTTGATTTCCTCTGGGGTCCACTCGTAATCTCCTGAAATCAGCATGAAGATGTGACAAACTAAATAGTAATTAAGGAAGTGGTAGTATATTTAGAAAAAGCCAAGGGGAGGAGGATGCGATTTCTTTACCTATTTTTAGAAAAGTAGAGGCCAATAACAATTAAAGTGAACGGTTTGTATCAAAGAAGTAAAACGGGAGGAGGAAGCGAATAGAGCCTCACGAGAGGAGGGGTGGAGATCGTTTTACATCTCCATAAAACATAAGAATATGCTTTTCTATTCTTTGCTTCTTCCTCTTGATCATATCGGAATTGCATGCCACTTCTTCCTCTCTCATTTCGTACGTGTAAGATATATCTTTTTACTATTTCTCTTTATTTGTTTTCTTTAATTTGTTTGCTTCTCATTGATCATTTCTTTACCTATATTTAGAAAAGTAGTAAAAGTAGAGGCCAATAACAATTAAAGCCAACGCTAGCTAGCTTTGTATCAAAGAAGCAAAACGGGAGGAGGATGCGAATAGAGCCTCACGAGAGGAGGGTTGGAGATCGTTTTACATCTCCATAAAACATAAGAATCATTAAAGCAATGCCCAAACAAATCAGAGAGATGTCATGCTTTTTTATTCTTTGCTTCTTCCTCTTGATCGGAATTGCCACTTCTTCCTCCCTCATTTCCTGTAAGATCTTTTTACTATTTCTCTTTGTTTTTTTTTTTTCTTTGTTTGCTGCTCATTGGTTTCTTGTTTCCTTCAAACACAGATCATCTGTTTGAAGGTCATGGACAACCAGGTGGCCGATCCCTTCTTCAGATGAAAAAGAGTAGGTATCCTATTTTTGTGAGAGAATTGAATTGTTATGTTAAAAATTAATTATTGGCATGTTAAAGTGAGGGTGGGTGTGTGCAGAATGCAATGTGAGTTTTGAGAATGCAGACTATAGCGTCTTAACAAGCCAATGCAAAGGACCAACGTACCCGCCGCAGCAATGTTGTGGGGCTTTGAAAGAATTTGCGTGCCCTTACAGAGACGCCTTGAACAACAATGAAAGCGACTGTGCTACAACTATGTTCAGCTACATTAACCTCTATGGTAAATACCCTCCTGGCCTTTTCTCTAACTTGTGCAAAGAAGGCAAAGGAGGACTTGATTGTGAGGCCAACAAGGACAAAAATGGAGCTTCTCATAGCTCTCCATTTACTCCGTTCATGCTCCTCGCAATTACGCTTGTTCTACTTGCAATTGTCACTTAATCATTTCTTTGTAATTTAAACTTTAAAAATAATAATAAATAATTTGTTTAAACTTTTAATTTTTTTTTGCAAAAATAACTTTTCATTAGATTTTATATTATCCGTATTAACATGACAAAATAATACGGATATTTTACTGAATTAGTTGGATCAATAATTATAAATGATTGAAGAAGAAAATAAATTAAATAATAAATCAAAACACCAAAATAAACTAATTATAAAGAATAAAATAATTTACAAATAAGCTAGATTTAGGAAAGATGTTTGACTCGAACTTGATTTAATGAATAATTCTAGCTTTTCTGTATTAGTAAGAATTTTTAAGTTACAATTATTTTCTTTCTTGAGATAAATAACTTGGATCTTTAGATTGAATCAATTGAATATATTTATAATTTAAAACAACATAAAAATGCATTAATTCGCTCTATGAATTGCATTGACAGGTTTTACTTTAATCCCCTAAATCTTTATCCCAATAACTAAATAATTAAGAAATAATAACATAAAAATAGAAAAACAATAATAAGAAATCAATGTCACGCATCTTGAATCTTTGATATATCTTATTAAATCCTTGTTTTTCTTCCAAATTTGATTTATTCTTGATGAATAGCTTATGTAAAATGGCATCTAAAAAACTTTTCACTACTTTCACCTATTTCCTACCTAAAAAGTTATATATCTTTTTCTCTAAATCCAAACTCCTAAACTTTAAAAAGTAACATGAACCAAACACTTGTCCGTGTTCACATGAATTTAGTTATAATATGACTAAATCAAATAATTTAAGTTACTTAATTCAAAGACTACATAAACGATTTCATTTATTATAAAAATGTGTATGATTCTATTAAACATGTCGTGATAATTAAATAATAATAAAAATTATTTGATAATTAAATAAGACCGTAAATAGTTGGATGTGTTTGATTGGTTTTTCATAAATAGGTTGGTAGTAATAGATTACTTCATTTACCATTATGTTAATTCCAATAAAAGAAAATTTCTTATTAAAAAATCAATAATGTTAATTAAATTCAAAAGTTACTAAAAATATTTGATTTAATAATTTAGACCTTTATCTAGTTGATTGACAAAATAATATTTGCAAGATATTGTTAGCTGATGTTATGATCATTTAATATTTTGTTGAATATGTAGACTCATAAATTGAGTCACTTATCTATGGATATTAAATTTTAATAATAAAAATATTCTTTTAAAGTTTACATGTTTGTATATTGCCAATTTATTGGGGCCTTTTTTCTTTTACTTCGTCTAGGATCTATAAAACTTTAGGAGCACCCAGCTTCAAACCTAAAGAAATAATATGCACTTTCCTTTTACCATCATGTTCGATGTTTCTATCAAACTATTATATTTTGTCCTAATAAAACCTGATCCATTAACAGAATGGCAAACCATAATTTGTCACGATATTACCAATTCAGAAACTCACAAGACCGTGTTTTGTAACTTTCAAGCCTTTATTTTTATTAAGCCACTGTAACAAATATAGACTTGGATGAAATCGTAAAGAAAAATTAACCTTCTCAATGAGTAAATAAGATGTCACATTGGTGCAACTACCACTATCTGTGATCAAATTGCATAATGTTCCTCCAATCTTACTTTGTGTACGAAACATTTGATCAAGTTATTCCTCCTCTTCCTTTGGATCTGATTGTAAATGCAAAGCACATTGAAGAACTAAGAGATCTTCATCTCTTTTAGGTGTTGTGTCTTCCTCATATTCTTTATCTTTATCGTAAAATCCGAACATGGCTTCAAACCTTCAATCTTTTACATTGTAAGAACTTGCTTATTTGCAGATTCAGATGCAAAGTGCCCATAACTACGACACTTGTAACATTGCTTATTGCTCTTATCGTTGGATTCACTACAACAAATAAATGCAATTCGCGACATTTTATTAAACATTGCTTATTGCTCTTGTCGTTGGATTCACTACAACACATAAATGCAATTCCCGATGTTTTTTTAATAAAACGTCGCGAATTGTTAAGACTTTTCGTGACATTTTAAAAACGTCACGAAAAGATCCAATTTTCCTGTGGATTGTTCAAACCTTTTGTGATGTTTTTCAAAAAAACGTGCAAAATATAAACCACGACGTTTTGTTGAAGGAAACGTCGCGGAAGGGTTAGTTAGACCATTTTTCTGAGGAGCAAAA
>JANKOD010000002.1:23941929-23956591 GCA_026284645.1 Erythroxylum acuminatum
AAAGTTGTGATTATAGTGAAATATTCTAAACTTTGTGACAAAATACTTCCAAATTCTCTTCCTATATAAATATAGATGATGAAGGGTGGGTTTTTGTACGAATGACAAAGATTTTTACTATTTTCCTAATGTTATTCTTAAATTAAAATGGAATATATTAAACAATAGTATCAAGAGCATTATAGTATTAGGAGAGTAAGGATACTCTCTTGGGATAAAATGACGACGCAATTGATGAACCATATAAACATGGATATACTAAAGAAACACTAGGAAACATTAGACAAAAATACCAACATAAGGTGGACGATAGCGTTTCAAGGACTTGGACGGTAAAAGGGGTAAAGGCTCGAAACTCCTCTACAAATCGATGTTCAAAACTTTCCCAATTAGGGTTAGAGGATGCAATGGCGATGGAAGCTACTTGTTATACCAGACAAGCTATCAGTGAGAAAGCATGCAATAGATGCTCCTTCCCTTGCTCAGAACTACATATAATCGTTTGTTACTCATTTGTTACAAGTCTTCTCAGGCTAGATTCGTAGAATCGCTATAGATAGAAAGATCGCGGGTTAAGCTCAGTCTAAGTAAGACATCTTGTCCTTTTCCATTTAAGCATCGTATATTTCCTAGCTTATTAGTTGTTCTCTTGCATTGCTTATGATCATTTGCATCATAACTTCTGTCCAATGTTCTTTGTGCTAGAATTTCCTTTGGTTTCTTTCTTTCCATAATTCTTAAGAGGTTATGGCAAGAATCAACACCTTCCGCTTCTAAAGTGAGGTGTTAGCTTAAGTTTGAGTAAGGATAGCAACTATCTCCATTAAGGAATTTGATAGTTTAGTCCAACAAAAGTATTCTTTGATTAAAATCCAAATTGAAAGAGAAAAAGGGCAAAGAAAGAACAGATGCTCCCTAGACTCTAAGTCTTCTTTGCATAGACAAGTCCCATCCAGATTTATCAAGTAGTGAAGTCTATCCATTATAGCAATTATGTTCTCAATCACTAACCATAGGAAAAAAATGTGCTGAGCTTTAGAAAGTTATTATAGATCACTCTAACCCGAAGCACATCTTGATCTGAACTATAAATCCATTTCCTATAGGCTTCACTAGAGAATCTCTCAATAGGAACTCCAAACCAAAGGTAACTATCATAAGAATGAGGATCTAGAGCATAGGAAGATTTCAGTTGCTGAATTGCTTGAGGAAACTGTAGCCACTCATTATGGTTGACGAGTACAACAACTTTTGCCTTATTATCCAACCTAGCAAATGCTAAGACAACTTCAGGGTTTTGGGATAGAGGGCCGACACCAGTCCAGTTATCATGCCATAGAAAAGCATATTTCTCATCCCCTATTTTGCAACTAACTTCATTTACCACCTCATCCCTTTTCTTCAAAAGATGATTAAGAAACCAAAAGAAGGAAGATCTAGGAGAAACAGACCATATACTGTTTCCTTTTAAAAAGTAACTGTGAAGCCGTGTCATCCATAGAGAATCTTTATCTTGAATCACCCTCTAAAGTCTTTTAATCAAAAAAAGTATCATTGGCTACCCTTATAGAGATGATACCCAGCCCTCCTTTCTCCTTGGGAAAATCACCCCATTTAACTTTAGGAAAACTTGGATTTCCATTTGCCTTACCCCATAAAAATTCTCTCATCAATTTCTTCATGGATTTGATCAACTTCCTTGAAAAAGGAAAATGTGAACTCCAATATAAGTGAAGGGAGCATAAAATGGATTTAATTAATTGAAATTTACCTCCAAAGGAAAGAAATCTATTTGTCCATTTACTAATTCTCTTTTGAATTCTTTCAATGAGTGGTAGACATTCGCTAAAGGTTAGTCTTCTAGTAATTATAGGAAGACCAAGATATTTCAAAGAAGGAATTATCCTTTTCATTCCTGTAATGGAGGAGATAGCGTCCTACATAGAATCTGCAATAGTTGAAAGATCAAAATGGCTTTTATTAAAGTTCACCTTGATAACAGACATCCCAGAAAACCTTTAAAAGTGTCCATCAATAGCTTGACAGATTCAGGATGAGCTCTTGAGAAGAGAATTAGGTCATCTGCAAAGCTAAGATGAGTAAGAGATATTCTTCTGCATTTAGAATGGAACTTGAACTTAGGATTATGTGGGACATTGAGCTTCAACATTTGAGAGAGCACTTCCATACACAGAATAAAGAAATAGGGAGACAAAGGATCACCCTGTCTAATTCCTTTCTTCCCCTTAATAATACCAGAAAAGGTGACATTAATCAAAACACAATGGGTAGTAGTAGAGACACATGTCTTAATCTAATTGATAAAAATATCAAGAAAGTTGAAAGCCTTAAGAACCTAGAAGAGGAAAGACCAGCTGATGGAATCAAAAGCTTTAATGAAATCAATCTTAATCGCACAATTTTAAGGAGAGGTCCTTCTAGTGTAACCCTTAAGAAGTTTTTGTGCAATAAGAATATTACACCCATAAGAATATTACACCCAAATGATCTACACAGAGTTTAAGATCTTCATTGTAATTCCTTAAGCTGTTGTTTCCCTCTACTTCAGATCTATAGATGGTTGAGATAATCCAGGGACCTGAAATAGTATTTTGGATGTTTCTTAAGGAGGACCATAGACTACTTCTTTGAAAACTTGTATTAAAACCATAGACAAAAGCCAAATGTTAAGAAAATTGGCTATCATTTGAAAAGACAAATAAGAATGAACATCATAAGGAAATAAGATTCTTGCTAGGATTTGATCATTTTCTTTTTATTTCGATGTTAATGCCCTTATTTTTCCAGTTTTCTTCTTTTTTAAAATATTTTTATTTTAATGCCTTTTTTAGTTCTAATCATTGCATCCCTAAAAGCTTTTCTTTTGAGTCTTCCCTCCACTTTATTAAAATGTTCCTTTCACAAATAAAACTCTAAAATTTGTCTTATACTTTCTCACACTCCTATTTTCTACGTTTATCATGTTTTCAAAATTTTCTCTTTCCGTCAACTAAAAATTAAGTAAAATTAAAATTGTTGAGTTAAAATAAAAACTAATCTTAAACATCCTAATATGGTTCAATATTTTACGACCAAAATAAATTTTCTAATAATTTTATTTAAGGCTAATTATGATTAGATGAATGAAAAAGTACATGACTCAATGCAACCCATCTAATACAATGAACATAAACCCAATAAATTTTAATTAGAAAAGAGTTGGACCAACTAAATGCAATCAAAGACCTTTCTATTTAAATGGATTTATTTTAATCAAAATTCATTTCAAATTGAATTTGATAGAATGCAGTTGCATAAACATTAAAAATTAAATTAACCTAATCTAATTAATCATAAATATAAATTAATTAGGTAACTAAAGGCAATTTATATTTATTGTTCACAATTCTTGAAAATATAAGAATTAAATACAAAATAGATATATATTTTAGTGACAATGTCTATAAATTAGGCATTCTTATCGGATCACTTAATAAATAATTTTGAATCTCTTTACTTTTTGAAGTTTTCAAAAACATAAATTCAATATTTAATTATCTAAATACAATTAAACAATCTCTTCCTCTACTTATATGATGTTGTTGGTCACCAAACTTTAAATACAAGACCATTTTGTTACTATATTTTTATTGAAAAATAAGTCTTACTATAATTAAAATTGCATATTTGAACATATAAATAAAAGGGTTAATTACTAAAATTACTAAAAAAATCTAAACTTTTATCAATTTTTCAATTGTAGCCCAAACATTAAAAAATAGCAATAAAATGTCAAAACTTTCAATTTTTTAATTCTAACCTGAACTTTAAAAAATAGCAATAAAATATTCAAACTTTCAATTTTTTTTCAATTTTAGCCTAGCATTAGTATTTCCGTTAAGTTTGATGACGTGACTTGTTACGTGTTTCATAAATCTTAACTATTAATACACATCAACCAAAATTAATACAACAAATGAAGATTAATGAAATTACGTCTTTGTTTAAAAATGACCTAAATTAGATTACGCAGCCTCAACAATCTTACGCTTTGATTTCAATTTTTTCCTTCATTTTTAGTTTGTTCTCTCGATGTCTTCACCCTTTGATTTTCAAATTACGCAGCCCTGACTCTCTCACACTAAGAGCATCAGAAGAATAAACTAAAAACGAAGACTTTAGTAGTGTAATACGTTATAATGCGAGAGTAGTTTAGAGTGTCAAAAGAACAAATAAAAAACATAGGATTTACGACATCGGGAGAATAGCAGATAAAGTCGGCTAGAATTGAAAAAAAATTGAAAGTTTAAACATTTTATTGTTATTTTTAAAATTTTAAGCTATAATTAAAAAAATAAAAAAATTTCACATTTTATTACTACTTTATAAAGTTTAAATTATAATTAAAAATTGAGGAAATTTTGATTTTTTTTTAATGATTAAGCCTAAATAAAACTTGAAATCTGCTACGAAATCTAAATCCTTGCCCTTTGGTGGCCAGCTTGGAGATTTAAACAATGGACTATAAACCCTTTCTCTTTACTAATTATTATTGTTCTGCCCTGAGTCGCCGAGCAGCAAAGAAAGAACCTTTTTGACCCACCCCAAGAGCATTAGAATCATCCAACTCCCGCATTCCAATGGCGGATTCGAGGAGTGAGAAACCGCTCAGATTAATGGCGGAGGCGTTCAAGGAGCTGGCCGATACTATAAACTCCGGTTCGGTGGAGGTCGAACTGGCGCCGTTTTCTCGCGCCTGCTCTCTGGTTTCCCCTCTTTTCGGTTGCTTGGGCATCGCCTTCAAGTTCGCCGAGATGGATTACGTCGCTAAAGTGCTAGTTTCGATTTTTTATTTTTTTGAAATGATTTTTTGTTTTGAGATGTTTGGTTTAATAGGTTGATCTTTTTGTGTGGTAACAGGTTCATGATATTGCAGAGGCATCGAAATCGATTGTGACATTACAAGCTATGCTGGAAAGGGATGTGCGAGATAACTCCGTGAAGAAAGCTGGTAGTCATTCTAGAAATCTTTTGAGGGTGAAACGGGGTTTGGATATGGTTAAACTGCTCTTTGAGCAAATTCTCGTTACAGAGTATGCACACTATAAATCCTCACTCATAAATATCTTATATGAGAATCCGTTAAAAGTTAGTGAATTGGATTCATATCTGATCATCATCCTCGTTGGATTGGTGAGAAAAGGGTTGATATATTTGCTTATAAATCTTAGAGAAGTAGAAACATCGAGTCAGTAGAAAATAGTAGAACTTGGGTGCAAAATGGGAAAGTAACAGAAGTAAGTGCTTGATATTATACTTTGGGAGGCTTGGTCTATCCTCTAGCTAAGAGTTTGAGCTTGTTAAACACACTGCTGTTGTTGTGGAAAAATGAGTTTTGGGAGGACGTGTGAGGATAAAAAAATGAGATGAAAAGCACAATATTAGTTCTCTTTCCTTTCTTTAACAAACTGTATAAGTGGCTATGGAAAATTGGCTGCTTTTTGGGGTTGTTATGAGTATCTGTTCCCGTAATGGTTTTGTTTTATGCAATAACAAAATTCATTGATTCCCTCTTTGAATTCTCTCTCCCTGTCTCACTTCTATTCTCTCTTCTCTCTCTTAATCTCAAGATGTTTTGAGTAAGTTCTTGGGCATTTTTAATCAGAACAATCGGTATCAAAGCATTCGAATCTTAGCTTATGGCTATTCAATGGTGAAAAGTACTAGAGATTCGAGTTACGAAAGTTGGAGCAAAGTGTTAAGGTCCTCCTCGAATAACAGAAACGCAATGGAAAATTGTTTTTGTAAAATCAGTTGAAGACGATGTTCAATCAATTCATCCATGGGTTTGGAAATGAGAGCATTTTGGTGACAACAGGAAAGGTGAAATAAGGTATTATAACTTGACCTCTTCTTGAAAATGATAGTTATACGATTATGATAAGACTTAGCAAGATAGATTTCACAATTTTTAAAGGTGCAAGTGTGTGAAGGGATGGTACATAAAGTTGGGAATGGAGGCCATGCATCTTGAGGAAAGAACTCAAGAATGGTATTGGGAGTACTTGGGAAACAAAAATATGTTTGAAATTATAGGGTGGGAAGAGTATATAGTTTCTCTAACTTAGAAGTTTTGATGAGGTAATATTTGAGGATCTTGTTGGTGATTTAGAAGTGTTAAAATAGGAAGGATTGTGCAAGATTATTATGCTAAATTCAATAGTTATTCGAATAGATAGTCATTATCTGAGGCTTGTTTGGTGCAATTCTTTTAAAAAGGGTTGAAACTGGAGTTGGAATTGACAAATGTAGTTTTTTGATCCACCAAGTTTTCAATAGGAGTATGTGCTAGCCAAGAAGCAAGAGGCAATAGTAGCGGCAAATTTCAATTTCTCATTTGTTTAAAATGAGAACTAAATCACCTCACAATGTAGGAAATTCTAAGAGTGGATCATCACTAATCAGATCTCATCTAGGGCCACTAATAGCCAAGCTTAAGCACCATGATGGTATCACCAACGCCTAATAACCAAGGAAATAATTCTAGGATGAGCTTTGTCAAAACTTTGAGGGCTTCAAGGATAGTCAGCAATAAGGAGTTTGATTAAAAGAGATCAAGGGGCTACACTTTTGGTGTGACATCAATTTTACTCCAAGGCGTAAGTGCAAGAAGAAACAAATCCTCTTGTATGTGGTTGAGGAAGAACAAGAATTAGCGCATGAAGAAGAGGATTCGATAGTTGGGGAAAGTGGAGACAAGTAAAGTGGAGACAAGTAACTCCTAATGTGCAACTACAATTCGTGGTAGGATTGGATGCAAGAAGGGACTTCAAACAAATGAGAGGAACAAGGGTTCATTAGAAGAAACCAATACATATCTTGATTAATGAGTACACAAATTTATAGATGTATCAATGATCAAAAAGAATAAATACGAAGCCAATGAAGTGGAACTTTTTAAGATTACAATTGGTAGGGGCCTTAAACTGAAATGTCACTAATATTGTCTGAATTGCTTCAGGATTATACAAGGATTAGAGTTCACAATCGATGCTTTGGTAATTTCTTTAAGAGAATGTGACATGGTTCTTAAGTATAATTGCTAGTTACCTTAGACGACATTCTGTGTAATTTCAAAACTAAAACCATGGCTTTATATTGGAACGATTTGTTAGTCACATTGATAGGGAATCCTAGTAGGACTTGCGAGGTGATTTAAAGGAAGGATTTCCATAAAATGTTGAAGAATTTTAATTTTGGGCTGCTATATATGTTGCAATTATCGTATCCTATTGACTGACAACTTTTGCAAGTGAATTTGGGAATTTGTCAGCCTAGCACTTTTGACAAGATTAATTGGTTACTAGCAAAATTTGTAACCTTTTTTTAAGAACCCAATCAACTATCCCCCAGTAGAAAGCAAGATCATAGAATTCACTTAAAAGAGAGAATGGAATCGCTATGTAGGACTACAAAGGATGCAATCGAGAATTCATTTCAAGAAATGATGAAACAAGGTTCATTCAGCATAGTAGTGGTCCTTATGCTTCATTTATGGTTTCGGTTAAAAATAAAGACAATTCTTAGATGATGTGCATAGATTATAAAGAATTGAACAACTAGAACATCAATGACAATTCTACTAGTTGAAGAGTTTCTTGATAAGTGTCATGGTTCTAGTTGGTGCTCTAAGTTGGATTTGAGGTTAGGATATCTTATTATTAGAATGCACATTGATGTATTCGAAAATAGTCTTCAAAACTTATGAGGGCTACTATGAATTTCTAGTCATGTATTTTGGTTTATCCAATGTTCCTTCAACCTTTCAAACTCTCATGAATGAGATTTTTAAAAGGCTTTTTAAGGAAGTTTATTATAGTTTTCTTTGATGATATTCTTCTATATAATGGTTCATTCCAATAACATTTGGAGCATCTTAGAATGCAATGCAGTTATGTAAGGATCATCAGTTGTTTAGGAAGGGGAGTAAGTGTAATTTTGGAGCAAGACAAGTGGAGTATTTGGGTTTTGAAGTAAGAGTGGAAATTGACGAGAAGGTGAAAACAATACAAAATGGTGAGTTCCTAGATCACTAAGAGAATTAATGCAATTCTTAGGCTTATGGGTTACTATGGAAGATTGAACTTTATAGAGGGATTAATAGGCCTCTAACTAAATTACTTAAAAAAACAAGCATCAGCAAGATGGGAGTGGTATGAAATGGAGCAACAAGCTTTTGATAAGTTGAATAGAGCCATTACAATCACACTAGTGTTAGCCTTGCCAAATTTCTCATAACTTTTTATAATTGAAGTTGATGTTGGGGGATATGGATTGGGGCAGTACTTCAGTTAAATCAACACCCTTTGGCATTCTTAAGGAAAGCTCTAGCAACTAAACACTTGGGGTTATCCACTTGTAAGAAAAAGTTCCTAGCTGTTGTTAAACCATGAAACATGGGCATCATTATTTGAACGGGAGGTTGTTTGTAGTTCAAAAAAATCACACGTGTCTCAAATATTTGCTAGAGCAAAGGGTAAATCATTCCAGCAAACTTGGTTATTTAAATTGTTTGGATATGATTTTGAGGTGCTATACAAGAGTGGAAAGGAGACTATAGCGGTTGATATCTTTGTCCAGAATATTTTTCAATGTTGAATTGCTAACGCTAACTGTATCTCAAGTACATACTATGGTATTACATCGAATTAAGATCCTTCACTGCAAGTCTTCATCAAGAGTGTTGCATTTAGGTACTTACAAATGGAGGGATAAATTGCTTAGGTGGAAGGGAATGCTAGTTGTGGGCTTTGATTCTGCACTGAGAAATAAATTGATTTCTATGGGAGATGATGGAGTTCATGTGAGTTACATAGGAGTGTTGGCAACTATTAAAAGGTTACAGAATTGGTCATATTGGAAGGGTTTAGCTAGGGATGTCCATATTTATGTTGATGCCAAAGGAGTAGGCATGAGTCATCAGTATAACTTGGGATCATGTTATTGGAATGAAGCCCCAAGCCTGGTTGGACTTGGGCCGTTTCTCTGTTCAACTTCTCCTTTCTTAGGTGTTTTGAGTAAGTTCTTGGGATTGGAATTTTTTATCAAGACAACTATGTTAAGAAGAATTTTAGTTTCCCATTCTAAGAGATTTATAGTGTATGGTCTTGATTATAATTGTACAACTAGCTATGTATTTGAGCTATGATGATTAGTTCTGATGCCAATTTCTGTGTTAAAACAGCAGTACATCATGGATGTGAGGTGGATGTCTGCCCAATAACTATAGACATCAAGATGACATTTATTTTATTTTAGGGAAACCAATTCATGCATGTAGTTTTAACAACATCTTTTAAATTTCATGGCTATTACTTCATTGTCTTGATAGTGATGCAACTATTCCAAAGGCTGTTCCTTGATGTTATTTATTGCTGCAGTCTAAGCAATCATTTGGATGGTTTATTGATTAGACTTGAGAATTGAATATTATGTTAAGAAATAACAAGGAAGAATAAAACTCCTGGAAGGTTTCTGATTTCTATGTAACTATTTTGTTTTCTACGAAACTTAAAATGGGAGTTTGAAGCTGGTTACACCATTAATGTTTTTGGTATTATTCTGTAACTGAAACTGAAGGATCGAGGCCACATTGTGTCCTCTTTCAGGGACTAATTTGTTCACCTCACTATAATTGTTGTTTGATGTGTAGGAAATTTAAATACGACTTTGCCATATACTCGCACAGAACATTTGTTGGCCCATTGTTCAGTAGACTTCTTTCTTTTTCCTGTTCATTGATGCTAATTAAACTTTCATATAATAACTTGATTTCCCAGTTTAAAGAAAGCAACTTTAGCTGCAAAATTTGAGCAAATTGACTTTGATATTCCACTTCACGTACTCTTAACTATAGTTAGGCAGAGGTTGTTAAGATTCCCTTTTGATCCCATGTCAGGGGTGATTCTTTGAGAGACCCAGCTTCCAAGGCTTATGCCCAAGTATTTGCTCCTCACCATGGGTGGGCTATCAGAAAGGCTGTTGCTGCTGGGATGTATGTCATTCCAACAAAAGCACAGCTATTGAAGAAGCTCAATGAAGATGGTAAGCACTTGCAACCAATCTATTTTCTTGGCTCTAAATTAATTCCTCCAGTTTGTCTCTACATGTACAAGCGCTGTAATCTGTTTTCATATTTGCTTATGATACGTACAGCATAAGGTCTGTTGTGTTCAAACTAAAAGCTGTCTGCTATTACTGCCCTTAATTTCAATTTGCACAGAAGTTCTTGGGTAGGTAGGTAAACTTTTGTATCTGTAGTTGATTTATTGCCTCGACATTGATGTTGATTGTGTCCCACTATATTTGGAAACATGCTTTGGATGTAAAGGAGATAATTCGTCTAAGCTGAAATTACAACCCAGCTTAGATCATTCATGCTCTACGTAGATCATTCTGAGCTAAGAAAATTTAGGCCCTTTTACTTTCTAGCTTGTGTTATTTTGTTGATTGACTATTTTCATTTTTTCTCTTTTTTTTTCCATTGTTCCTGATATCCAGAATCATCTGCAAGGATTCAAATGCAAAATTTCGTTGCTGCATGCGCGCCAGTGGTTCTGTACATTGACAAACTCTTCCTGACAAGAGAACTAGGCATAGATTGGTGAACAATTATATTCTACATGTATCTTATATTTTTCTTGCTTTTCCTTACCACTTTTTTTTTCTTTTTTGTCCATTTTTATACGTGAGTCAAACAATCGTATTCTTGAAGTTACAAGCCAGTAAATGATGAGATATTATTATTATTGGATCATAGTAAATGCGTCGAGGCCTGCCAAAGGATGTATCATAAGAAACCACCACCAATGTGCTGGAATTTATCTTATTCTTCGACTTGACCTCGTGATCACTGCATCTTGATTTCTTCTTCAAACCAAAGCCCAGAGGCCTGGAGGACCTATGTTTATATAATTGTAGTAAAGAAAATATGGTTTTCAATTTAATTCTTCAGTTACACTTTCAAGTTAGGAAATCTTTTAGGACATATAATTAGTGACAGGGAACAGCTATGAACTAATGTACTCTGGTTATGAGCAAAAAAGCAAAACATTTTTCATTGTGGAGTAAAATATCAACAGCTCCATTAATTGAACCAATTTCATTAAAAGTTTTAAAAAATGTCAAACATATACAATGTACAAGACTTTATTTTGCAGGAGTCTAGGAAGGGTCATAATATATACAGTTTTCTCTTTGTATTCTTACAAAGAAGTTGTTTCTATGACTTAAGAATGCAAAGAAGTTGTTTCTATGACTTAAATTGTTGACAATAAGGTCAAAAGGGTTTACCCTCTTTATTAAAAGTTTTTGCACTTCAAAATTCTTCTCCAAGAATCTTAGCTGTAAAAAAGTTTCAAATCATTCTTTATCTCTTAAGCTTTGTAGAACCAATCACATCCATTACTCCTACTAATAATGGGGACCGGATCGTCTGTCCCAACAACCCTGTGCCCCCTATCCCACGATCAATCCTAGCCATCCATTAGACTCTAATGGTGGATGGCTAGGATTGATCGTGGGACAGGGGGCACAGGATTGTTGAGACAGACGATCTCAAGACCTAATAATGAATCTTCTACCAGATGTCAGATGATGATTTCAAAACAATAGTTAGGAGGCGATCAAATAGGAAGAAGGGTTGTATCTCTATTACATGTTAATGCATATTATTACATAGAATTTAGAGAGGAATTCATTTTTCTTCTAAAATTTCATCTATGATATTAATCCTTTCTTAGATCTTTTAGAAATTGAGTTAAAAGAGTGTTGTAGGAAGAAATTGAAATTCTTAAAGTTATTGGGAAACTATTACTAACCCCTTTCAATGGCAAAATTATTGTGCTTTATGACACAAATAGAAAATCATTAGTTCCTTAATTATTGATCAAATGATAAATTTTTCTTTGAGGTTAAAATAGGAAGTGATTGACTTGCAAGTTACCTTTGTGTAAGCTTATAATCTTGGCTTTCAAAGAGCTCCACTTGGGAACAAATTAATGGAACTAGGTGTTGTTATAATGATTCCTTGTATTATTTTGAGAAATTTTAACAGCATGATTCACCCACATGAAGTTAAGGGCAATTTTAGCCTAAGAAATCACATGGAAGATTTCAGAGACTATTTTGCTAACATTCAAGTGACTAATATGAGAATGGAGGACAACTTTTGTACTTGGACAAGTAAGCAAAAAGGGGAGTTGATTCCTAAAAAATAAAAATGACTTCCAATAATGGTAAGTGGTTAAGTTCTTTTCCATAGAGCAAATCTTGTTTCAACAACTCACTCTTCTCATATCACACTCTAATTATGATACAAACTCTCTTTCTCAAAATTCCAAAGAAATCACATTTTAGATTCAATAATTACTTAGTAAAGAAGGCTTTCAAGAGTCAGTGCAAAAAGCTTAATGGGTCAATGGAATAAGGCCTACATTTGCATAAGAAAACTTAGTAAAGTGAAGGAGGAACTAAAGTCTCTAAATGCTTCAAGGTTGGTAATATTCAATTGAAAATAAAAGAAACCTTGGGATATTGAACATAAATCAATCCTAAATCTACCACTCCCATACTGATACACAACTTCAGTATAAAGAAAAAGTTGCATTACAAGTCTATGCTCAAGCTTTCTTTGTTAACAACTATATTTTGTAGCAAAGATCACAAGAAATTTGGTTAAAGGAAAGGGATAGAAACAAGAATTTGTTTCACATGTTAATATTTTCAAAGAGAATATTAGTAGGATAGCTTCTTTATTAGATAATGTTGACTCTATTATTGAGCAAATTGGAGTCAAGTTAGAGTCAAGATGCACCTAAGTTTTGATATAATTTAGATGAAGGATTTGGAATATAGCACAAAACATGATACCATATTAAAGCTAATTTTTTTTAAGAAATTTAAAAATATATTAAGAATTAAGGGGTTAACATACAGAAGAGATCTGCCACATAAGGCTCCTTAATACACAGAGACATCTAGGCTAATACGAAAAACTACTACATAAAGAGCAAGCCAAAGTTTTGTCGTTAATACAAGAAACGATGACGTAAAGAGCAAGCCGAAAGTTTGTCGTTATCCAATTAAGGTATAACTAATTTCTCCTTTCTTAAAATAACAAAGGCTTCTCGATTCGGGTGTGTGAGAAGCGTAACGCAGATGGCGAGGATAGCAATGAGGTTATCCCGTTCTTCTTCTCCTTCTTTATCCGCACACGATGGATCTCATCTCAAGTAAGTCTCATCTTTTGAATCACTACAATTCTTAGCATTTTAGGGCATAATATAATCTTTTTCCCGAATTCTGTAGACATGGCTAACCAAAGGAGTGAGGGATGCACTCTGAGGAAGGACAGAGGAATCCCACTCAGGTAAGCGTCTCAAATCAATGTGCTCTTTTATGTTATTTTGAACTCATAGTGACTCTTCAATCTGACAAGAGGGGTACCTTTGACGAGGACAGAGAAGGGAGCACTACTCTGCTTTCAACAGGTGAGTCCTGATCTCCTCTTCCCTTGTATTCAGAAGTAGATGCAAGATTAGGCGTTTGTATGCATGAGTGCATGAGGTCTTGATTTCTGATCTGTAGCGAGATTGAACTTTGGTTATGAATTTACTGAGTAAGATGGAATGAGGACTAGATTCTCCATATGAGAGCTATTCCTCTACTACAGTGAGGGTTCAACTGATTTATAATCAGTTGTTCTCTTATGTTAGCTATAATGAGCTCTATAAGAGAGAGTAGGGAAACAGACTTCTGTTTAAACCTTCTGTTGTTCCTCTCCTTCCAAATTGCTTGAGTGCAAGTAGCAACCAAGATTAGAATAACAGCTCTATCAAATTTAAAAACATGTAGATGGCGTACAATATAGATCTATGTTAAGAACCAATGTTGTCAGTGATTTTTTAATAAATTGAGTGTTTTCTTTAAGGAGAGCAACACAAGTATAACAAGGATCTATGTTGGACCCATGTTTATCAAGGTGTCTTGAAATTCTAGGCTTTTATAGGATAAAAGAGATATAGACATGGGGGTAACTATTAGAAAAACGATGGTTATTAAAGAGATGAACTAGAGGATCTTAAGATAAGAAAGCGGTAAATTTAGAGAGACAAATAAGGGATTTTCGTCTATATTCAAGTAAAGAAATTCAAGATTTCAAGAACTACAAGAATTAGTTCTTTTGTTTTATATTATATTATATTTTTTGTTTTTAAATTTTAATATAAACTAAATTGGGATATATCTAGATGGAATGAATCCTAGAACTATGTACTTGCATTGATTCTTATATTTAATGAAAGATCAAAGTTATCTTAGGAATTAGTCAAGGTTATGTGTTGGGAACATCCTTATAAATTTTATTGCATCAACCAAAGCTTCCCTTCATAAAACCAAAGAGTCAGGTTTTTCATCTGGATACACTTAGCCAAATTTGGTGGAACACATAAATACAATAATTTGTGGCGTCTTTAGGTACTAAAAGTTAAGGAAAAAGTTAAGGCTTTTCAATGCATCAATGAAAAATTCAAAGCTCAAATTGAGAAGGCTAATCAAAATATAAAAAGAAAGCTAATAAACATCGCAAACAACATTAGTTTAA